>CAKNYM010049583.1:114543-160951 GCA_932195095.1 Andricus curvator
GTAGCTCTAAAAAAGTATCCAGAGGTGAAACTTCATCTCCAACTGTCCCGTCTGCCGCGTAAGATCATCCGCGGCTAGAGACCTGACTCCAAGGAACAGTCTTGCCCGATGTTATCACGCGTAAATTTCCCGCTCTTGCTTACCTTCTAGGACAGAAGGAGCAGAAGCGGATGACGTACACGTTCCGGTTGCGTCGGGATTGGTTGCTTTAAGGAACCATGATCGTAGCTTCTGGAGCCTACATCATTCAATCAATTAGTTAATTATTTAATTATTTTTTTCATTTATTGTACAATTACTTAATTAATTTATTTACATATTATTGTATTGGCAATAATTCAAAATGACTGTTTTCTCTGCGATGATTAGTTTATCAATTTTCGGCAATTTTAACATAAAATAATATCTTGTGAAACTAATCCCTTCAATAACACTTTTTTTTTAAATAATGAGTGAACAATGTAAAAACAGTTAGTTTATCATTCTTCTTTATTCACTCTCGGCAAGAGATATTCTGGAAGTAATTTTCGCAAAGAAAATACATAAAATATGTTTGGTCGAAAATATAGCGAAAAAAATGTTTTTCTTTAAGATTCTCAACTCTTGACCTATTAAGGGTAGGAGATTTTTTGTTATTTACGCATAATTTTCTGTACTGTAACTTTTTCTTTAGCATCATTAACGTAGCTTTACCCCCAAACGAAGTATTTTGAAAAAACTGAACACGAGTGATTTGCTCTAAAAATAGGTCAAAAGTGGTGAAATCTGGGAAGCCATAACTTATGACTTATGGGGGCTAGGTCATTGTTTTTTCAGAATTTCTTGAAATTGCACAATTGAACATTTTTTCGCAAAATTAACAGTTCCCAAAGTATACATACAAACGTCAGAATTAGAGTTTTTAGCCTCTTTTTTGAAAAAATCGAGGTTCTTTAAAGAGTCCTAATTCCCCGCTTATTAGAGAAAAGAGGTTTTATTTTTTTACTTTTTCAGAATTTACTTTAGTTTAATTTTCATATTGAAAATTTGCTTCAAAATGCAATGAGGCGAGTCAGTCTACGCAAACACGATTTTTGGAACTTTTTTCAAAAATATTTCCGCGACGGATCTTAGTCATTTCAAAACAATGTGGAATTTTCATTAGGACCCCTCAAACCGTTTCAGCAAAAAACGCGCATTACCTACTTAATACGGTGTAAAAGTACCAGATGCCTGGACTATGATAACTAGATTTAACTGAATTTTCCCGAGGTGTGAATGGATATTACGATATGTTTTGGTCGGTCAACGACCGATGGACAGAAGGTGTAAAAGAGCCATGAAAAGGCACTCTTATTCATAAATTTATAATTAAGGGTACCTTCTCACGGACATCAATGTCGAATTATTCATTGAATTAATATTTCACATAGGCTTCGCATCTAGGTTCTCGACCAATTTCAAAATCCATGGTTCTTCTCAAAAAGTCGTATGCGCATTCACATGTGCTCATTTACCTTTCTATAGATACATTCCAATGCCCGTTTTAGAAAACGAAGATTACATCTTATATTGGGATGTTACTATCCCGACGGATCATTATATCCGAGCCAATCGTCCCGACATCGTGACGTGAGAAAAAAAAGGTGCAAGAGTCTACATCATCGACATTGCTTGTCCACTTAACCGAAATATGAAGGCAACCTATATAACCAAGATCCATAAGTATAGCGAGCTAAGGCATGAAGTCAAGATAATATGGAGGAATGTGAAACATGCATCTATTCATCCTATTGTGATTTCGGCTACAAGCAATGTGCACGCAAGATGCACTGAATATCTTAAACACCTGTCGCATTGTAAGAAATTTTCTAGACCAGACATGCACAACTCGGGGAAATTCCCTGCGAGAACACATTTTTCGCGTCCCCTACTCTTTCGCCTAGAGAGCGAGAGAGGTGGTAGACGCATGCGCGTGGTAGACGCGTGCGTCAGAGAGTAGAGATTCTCCCACGCGTCTACCACCTCTATCGCTCTCTAGGAGAAAGAGTAGGGGACGCGGAACATGTGTTCTCGCAGGGAATTTCCCCGAGTTGGGCATGTCTGCTCTAGACCATCAGGAAGCAAGTGACTAATAACCCTGTGGAGTGGCAGATGGTAGCTCTAAGAAAGCATCCGGAGACGACTGTTGTCACCTCCAACGCTCGTGGCCTCTGTGTAAGGATAACAGCTGTGAAATACGAACTCCAAACTACACCATGATCCTAATTTTGTACCTACAACATCATCACAGAAGATTTCAGACATCGTTTTAAATTAACTTATAACATCCTCATCTCTCATTAGTCACTTGACTTAGTCCGTGGCTATGATGAAAAACCGGGTTTATCCGAGGACAAGTTTAGAAAAAAAGTAATAAAATTTTCTATACCGTGTTTCTACATCGAGCCGCAGATAGGGCCGTAGAGGAGCTTGGTCTCCCATTTGATTACAGCGATACTATACATGGCCTAGCATCACTAACACCTTTGATGCTTAAAAGTCGTGTACAGGAAGTAGAACATTCGCTTCTATTAAGAGAACATGCTAACAACCCCTTCATGGTAAATTCTACGGCATTATACGTAGAGAGGAGCTATCGATGGGTCTGTCCAACATGTTTCTCAAGTCTGCTGGATTGAGATCGGAAACTGAGGGATTTCTTTTTGCCTGTCAAGACGGCGTTATAGACACCTTAGTTTACCGTGAGCGCATAATGAATGTACCTGTAGGCGATACCAACTGCTGAGCGTGCCATCAAGCGCCAGAAACACTTTGACATGTTCTCAGTGGATTCTCAAAGTATGCATGCTACGGGTACATAGAGAGACACAATGCGGCTCTAAAAGTGTTATATTACCATCTTCGTCACTTCTTTGGTGTTGATATAATGCCCGTCTTGCCATACACCCAGGGGGAACTCGAGTTCGTTGTGGAGAATGATCAGTGTAAGATCTACTGGAATTTTTCATTCTCCAACACTCAACGTATCAGTGCTACAAAGCCTGATATTGTCCTCCAAGATCTGAAGACTAAGATCATTTACGTGATTGAATTCTCGGCACCAGCCTATGTTAATATCACGGCAAAGGAGGAAGGAAAACGGGCGAAATATCAAGCTCTTCTTTTCGAGCTGAGCAGGCTGTACCAAGGCTACAAATTCCATCTTGTAGTTCTCATAATTGGCTGTCTTGGAGGTATGAAAGCTTCATTTCTCAGCCAACTCAACAAAATGCCGGCTTACCAGCGTCAAGCTCAATCCATCGCGAGCCGGATGCAAAAGACTGTTCTTCTGGGATCACTTCATCTGGTCCGTCAACACTGTTCCTCATAAAATTCTACATACGATTAGTAGCTTTAAAAAAGTATCCAGAGGTGAAACCTTCATCTCCAACTGTGCCGTATGCCGCGTAAGGTCATCCGCGGCTAGAGACCGGACACCAAGGAACATGGTTGTACGAAGTCTCTTGCGTAAATTTCCCGCCCTTTCTTACCTTCTAGGATAGAAGGAGCAGGAGTGGATGGCGTACACGTTCCAGTTGCTTCGGGATTAGTTGCTTTAAGGGGTAACAGCACACTATAGCGGCAGAAAAAAGGCCTAACTTTGACGATTTATTTTGGGAGTATGAAAAAAGTAATAGGATTTGTTTTTAGAGGGTTTATTAAACACTAGAGTGGTCCAAAAAAAGCGAATATTTAAATGTTCATGGGCGACTGGAAATTCGTATAGCCTAGGCAAAATCAGAATATGCCTATTTTTTTGTTTTGTTGCAAAGTCTTTTTTCAGCTCGCTAAAAGCAATTGTTCCTCTTATGGAGTTTAACATGTAAAAATACAACTTTTTTTTCAAGTTCAATTTTTCATAAGAAGTCATGAACCAATTTATTCAATGTTGGAGTTATTTGTTCTCCGACATTTCAAGATGGATTTAGTCAACTTTTCATATTTCAGAAATATTATGTAACAATTTTACAACAAGGAGAAATCTACCAAAATTTCAATATTTGCAGACTTTGGTGAGCGCTTTGCCCGCTTTGGTGAAGTTTGTCTGGAGTGAAATTTTTACAGAGTATACTTTAAACCTCTCAGAATGAACTTGTAAAAGAACAACTGAAATGGTCAAAGCTTTATATCAAACAAAGGGGTTTGAAAAATGGGTAAAAACTGATAATTTAACTATAGGTTCACCCGTAGGATATACAGGTGAAGCGTTTATGGCGAGTGTCATAAACGGCTAAGTCGAACCTATTCTATTGGAAATTCGAAATACAAATTGACCCTAAAGGGAGTGGCAGAACTTGGCAAACCGGGTAAAGGCACGAAAACACCATAAAATCCTAAATAACTCATAACTTTTGAAATTATATAAATTCTATAAAAGTCGCCAAGCAGGTGAATCCTTAGATTGGACTCACAGTTTTATCACTTTTACATTACTTTAACAAAAAATTTTAAAACATTTTAGCGGGCTGAAAAATGACTCTACAACAAAACAAAAAAATAGGCATATTCTGATTTTGCCTAGGCTATACGAATTTCCAGTCGCCCATGAATATTTAAACAGTCGCTTTTTTTGGACCACTCTATTAAACACATATTAAAGTATGAAAAAAATGATTGATTATCATTTTGATACAAAATGGCGGTGCAAGAGTCCATCTTGAAAATCGTCTTTTTTAAAACTCCTTCACGGGAGGACGGTTTTCTCCTAAAGTATAAGACTTGGAACAAAAAACCAAAAAATTTTATAATCTATATACTATTGGCTATGGAACTACATAGGGTTTTTTCTTTAATCAAATTTTGTAGAAATAGTGCACATTTGAAGGAATGAATCGATTTTCTACCAGAAAATAAGCAGTAAATTGTTTATAAAAGAAAAGTTTACATTAAATAAAAAAAAGGCTACGTACTTCAATAGAGAATGTAATTGTGAAACTACTATCAAAACTACAAATCGATCCATGCAACGGTGTTCAAGTAATCCTCCCAGTTTGAAAAAAAGCGGTTTCGAGAAACACGCGTTTAAATTTTTACGAGCACTTAAATCCTTGAAATTTTTTAAAAATCTAATCTACGATGCCTGCATCATATATTTGGCCATCCACGTTGACGCTCGCCTCCTCCTCTTCCTTTCTGGACGATTTTAAGGATAATCGGGCCTTTTTTGCAGCATCGGTAAGTGATCGGAAAAGACAAAGCGAAATCGTGTTCAGCGCGTACTCCGAGGCGCTCCGGAAAAATAATTAATTGAACCTATTAAAACAATGTCTTCACTGTAGGACCAACTTCATATTGTTTTTATGATCCTAAAGTATTGTTTAAGCCAAGAAAAAAAATCGATTTTTCCACAATCCTAGAGTGGTGTTACCCCTTAAAGAACCATGATTGTAGTTTCTGGAGCCTACAACTTCTCATAATAAAATAAAGGTATTCTCGCGTTGGCGTCGCGGTAGGGCTTTATCTATTCATTGACATGAATAGATAAAGGATCGCAGGAGATGGAGAAGACGGTATTGAAAAAGATAGACGTAAATTTAGATTGAAAAAGATAAGCGTTGATAGATGTATGATACAATGAGATAGGGAAGAAGATATTTAAAAAGATGGATGGAAATTTAGATTAACCGAGAGATAGAAAAACATTGACGTGGATAGATAAAGGATAGGATGAGATACAGAAGAGGGTATTGAAAAAGATAAACGTGAATTTAGATTGACAAAGAGATGGAAAAAATAGACGTTGATGGATGTAGGATACGATGAGATAGAGAACAGGAGATTCAAAAGGATAAATGGGAATTTAGATTCACAGAGAGATAGAAAAATATTGACGTGGATATATGAAGGATAGGATAAGATAGAAGAACTAACGCAATGATATCGTTAGTTGTATCTGAAAATTATTTAAATACAGGAGAATGCTTAATCCTCTTGCTCTCAATGATATGATTGGTCTTTGATGCCACACTCATTAAAATAAGATTGCAATGTTTTGTATTGTTTCATAATGTCTTAGAATGTTATCTGTTTGAATAAAACTAATATTTTATTCTTTGTAGAAAATACAAGCCAGTGGTCACTAAAAAAAACGCACCGTGTACTATACCTCTCGGGTGGTGTGAACACTAGTACACAAACACATTTTTAACATGAGGCTCGGCAACAATTGGACTAATTGCCAAAACAGGTAGACTGCCATTTTGTAAATATATCCACTTCTTTTTGTGTTGTTTTCTGACTTTTTACTATCACGTTTGTCACGAGATGTTTCCATATGGTTATAAGAAAATTATTTTTTATTTTTTTAAACTATGACTCACCACTCCGATCAGTTTGGGGAAAAAATGTGTTAATCTAGGGGATCTAGAGATTTTTTTGTGAAAAGATGGTTGTCGCACGTCAAAAATATCAGCTTTAAAAAAATTCTCAAAAAATTCAAATATTTTTTTACCTGTTATTTTGACCATAAAATTGTCTTGAATTTTATGGTAAATTGTCTTATTGGTCTTCACAACATATATTTTCTTCATAAAAATCGGTCAGCGGTTTTCGGGAAAAGCCGCTTTTTTTTATTTTTCTTTCCCCCTTCATAACTTCCAAAAAATGCAATTTGAAGCTTAAAATTCTTTGTAGTTTTTTGCTACCTTAGGATGAAAATTTGACAAAACTTTCAGCCTGATACCGAGCGGGAACCGACTTGCCATGCTTACCCGGCTATACCCTTTATGTTAAAGAGATATATAATGAATTAAAGAAAAAGAGAAGGGTCCTCGGTTACGAAAGATAGAGGAAGAGATTGAAAATGATTGAAATTCGTAATAGATACATCGATAGACTAAGGGATAGAAAAATATAAGAGTCCTTGGTCATGAACGATGGAGAAAGAGATAGAAAATTATTGTGATTGGGGATGGGAAAAGATAGCGTTTTGGGGATGCAAAGTGACACATTGAGAGAGATAGAATAGTTCCATCTTCTCCTATCTCTCAATTTCTATTCTTTTCAGTCATTTTACTTCCAGTAGAGTACTCTTATTTTTTTCTTGGTAGTTCTAGGTTTCGCTACCCTACAGCACAGTGGGTGCAAGTGCAGACTTATATATTTTTCAATATTAGCTTTATTTGTTATATTTTTACTTCCAGTAGTTATTGCTCCTACACTGCCGATAACTTTCCTACCCTCGTTTATACGCCTGGCTACCTCTCCATCGACTTTTCAATCAATACTAAATAAACTTCCAAGATGCATGTAACTATCAACTTGTTCTATCCTCTCTTCGTATAAGGCAATGTTGCATACTGTTTTTCACCCTTTTCTAAGAATTTGAACAAATTTCCCTTTGAGTTTGATAATAATTAAGTATGGTAATTTTTTGTATGTGCAGCTTTCGGTATTACGTCACGGCCTATGTTACATGCCGTGATTTTCATGCGTGTTTGTATAGTAAGGAAAAAACTGTTTTCTCAATCTTCCGAGCGACTAGAAGATTGAGTTGTAGGATATTGCTCAGTCTAAACAGCTGAAACTGACCTTGCTTTATTAATTTCATTGATTAAATTTGAAAAAGGGCAATTGATGGAAGAAGAAAACATATTAATTTAAATTATATTTATTTTACATTACTAAAACACTCATATAAATTATCACTACCGATATTTATCAAGGGAAAATACAAAATAAATTTAACTGAGAGAGTCCAACTTGGCTCGATAACTGCGAATTGATACGAACGGGCAATGCTACACGTAATTATTCAATCACTTCTAAAACGCAGTCTTTGATTCGATGATCGATGTTACTGGATCGTTTTTTAGATTGAAAGAGCCTCTATACTGAAGATAAAATTGAACTCAGAAGATTCACAGCAAAGACAACACCCGGCTTGGAGGATGATCCTGCACATGTTCATGTACACGAGCCTATACTATCTTGACGGTTCATGTGCATAAATTTGGCAGAGGAAACTGTACATGATCCTGCAAAAGGAACCTGCGCCGACAAAGGAGCCTTTGAAAGGATCCTGTACAGTGTACAGGTTTCTTTGCGAAGTAAATTGAGGCACGGGTCCCTATACAGAAACGCTTACAGGGTCCTTTACAGAAAGCCATTACGAAAACTTATGTCGCATACAGCTAGTTATTACTTCCTTTTATTATTTCCTTGAAAATCCAACTCATTATCGAGAGCGCCAAACCACTAGCGAACCCTCGTGGATTACTTCCTATGCTGGTTCATGTATAGGATCCTGAACAAGTTCCTGTACAAGACATGGACCCGCTTCTCAATTTACTCTGTAAAGGATCCTGTACAGTGTACATGATCATTCAAAGGTTATAGCTTGCATACAGGTTGCTTTACAGGATCATTGACAGCTTCCTGCGCCAAATTCCTGCACAGGTATTTTCAGCACAGCTATTTTAAATTTAGAAAAATTTGATGAATAAAAGCGTGGAAAGTTTGTGCCACCTTCCAAGGGTCGGTGAAAATCCTAAGCAAATCTAGAATGAAGTTTATACTTAGAATCTAATATTATTTCTAAGAGTAAACATATAAAATCTATGGGGGAGAATATTTACACCCTACTAAAAAAAGACCAAGAATCATCAGAAAAAGTCAGAACTTCTGACTATTTCCGCTCACTTTTGTTACGTTTATAGACGGAAACCGTCAAAAGAAGTCAGAATTCGTGAGAAAATGTTCAGAAGTCGTCGAAGGATAATTTCGAAGGATAATCATTTTATCAGGATTCCAAGAATAGAATGTATTGAAACCTAATCCCTTTTATATTTCCTAGGTTATTTGTTCATATTTATTTATGCACATTATCTTTTTACTTATATTTAATTATTAATACTTATATATTAAATGACTCTAAAGGTGAATCTGAAACTTTTAGCCGTTTTGACATACTCGTATCTGTTACTCTTTACAAAATTCATTGAAATTGTATGAAAAAAAGTACAAAGTGATATTCAGGCAGAAAAAAACTTTAAGTTTTTGTTTTATTTAAGTATAAAATTTGCAAAAATTAAAGTTTGTAAGTTTCCGATGCATTAACAATGCATAAATTGTTCAGTTCGAGTGGCATTAATGCGTAATCGATAAATGCAGATTTATAAAATACTAATTGAGAGTTCATAATAAATTGTTTCTGATTAAAAATTGGACTGTTATAAACAGTAGTCTGAGATTTTGTAATGATTTTGAATATTTATAAAGCGAATTTTTTCTGTAATCCAATTTGAAAACATGTACGAGCATTATAAAAATTCATGAAAGACGTCTGTTAGGGGAACAAACGGAACAGGTCGGAAAAAGTTTCCATTCCGAGCAGTTTCGAATTGTATGTGAACTTTGCATCCGATTTCTTTCCGAACGTCTCTCTTTTACCATCTACTTCATTATGAACGTTTCCGATTTCTTTCCGAATAAATGTCCAAGTATCTCAAATAGATTATTCCGATTCTTTCTGATTTTTTTCCTGTGTTTATTTCTTATTAAAAATAAACGGTCCTATATACGACCTTTATTTTCCGAATCCATGTTTTCGGCAAGACTTAAATAAAATTTTATTTAAAACATTATTGAACGTAAATCGACACAGCAAAGATTTTTTCTATAAACCTAAAAATAGGACAATTCTATGCTCGATATATATATATATATATATATATATATATATATATATATAATAATATTAATAATATGACATAATGCGACCCTAAGAGTGCTTTATTAACATCGTTGTCGCTCTTGCGGTGTTGGCCGCGACCCTGCCCCGCCGAACGCTCCAAGGGAGATAAGAGTCAATTGTTCAAAACGAGAAGTGCCAAATTTTCTGGAACTACGATTTTCGGACAGCAGTCTTCGTTGCACACTCTAGGCCTGGCATCGTTCTCCAAGACTTCGAGAAAGGAACTATATATTCGTGATCGAATTCTCGGCTCCGTCCGAATATAACATCACTACCAAGGAGAAGGAAAAAGGGGAGAGGTATCAAGACCTTCAAAGGGAGCTGCGACGACTGTGCAATATCTGCGTGCCAAAAATAAGCCAAGGCACTTGCGATATGGATGCAGAAAGCTTTCATCCTTGGATCGCTTCGTGTACTTGAGACACACGAGGGTTTCGCCGGCTTGTCGTCGTAATTTCATCGTCCCATCCATCTCACTGTTGTGAGACGTGGCCATAAGTGTGACTTACCGCCGATCTACTGGGAGCCGGTGTCATTTTTATATGGCAGCTGCTCCCAGTGGGATCCTGCGGAGGTTGTTTAACCCCTTTTTTAAAAAATGATATATACATATACTTGTATAATATTTAAGAAACTTATATGTTATTAGAGAGCCAATGGGCTTACAGCGTATAGTTTCTTCAAATTTGACTACACGCTTTCCTGACCTTTGTACCAATCTATTAAACGTTAAACTAAAAAAAATAATCCTTAAGCACTTTTCTTCAAAGAGGAAATTACGTCCGAAACGAAGCACTAAAGGACGTACGAAAAGACGTGCCAAAGTACGACATTTTGTATCCCAATTTGGTAAGTCCTCTTTTACGTACTTTTTAACGTCCTTCTGTACGTACACTTTTTCAAGTGGGCAATCTGACTCCTCATGTCCCACAGCACCAAAAGACGATCAAGTTGGGAAAATCACTTACTCACTTCACAATAATCTGAAAATTACAAAACACTTTACACTGTTATAAAATATTTTGTAGTAAAATACATTCAACTCTCGATTCTGGGCCGGCCTCGTGTCTGGGCGGCCTAGAATTGGATGAGTTTTTTCGTGTCAACACTTAGGAACGCATATATATGTAGTCTCTGACCTTGGAACAGCATATTATGTCCAGAGAGGCGCGATGTAAATAAATCTGATACGGAACTGACTATCCGAGCATATAGGCCGTCAAGGGACACTCAGGGGGGAGACAGAAGCAGTCAAGCGTGAAGCCGGCCGAAGAACGGATAGCCCAGAATCGGTAGTTGAGTGTATAAATTTTGACTTTAGAATGTACAATTTATCTCGAACGTGATACGAATTAGATGTATGTCTCAATTTGGCGTTTTTACGACCAGTGACCCACAAGAAAGTCAAAACTGAACTAAAAAAGATAAAATAGGACTCCGCCTGGGCAACCAAGCAGTCCACCACACTAATCCCACTTCTGCTTCCCATCAGCAGACAAAAGGGTTCGAGAGACAGACTCTAAGAAAACTGACCACGCGAAAGAATAGCCTCAGGGACAAACTACAAATAAAAACAAAACCTTCTAGGAATAGGAAATATTTCCCATTTGGAAAATCAATTTAAGATTGTGAATAAATAAAATCCAGAAATATATCACGGTCGGTCTCGATTGAGCTCAACACAAAGGTGCTGGCACTCTTTAATTTTTGTTTGTTTTTGTTTCTGATATGCATTACGACTATTTTAGGGCCACCAAAAAAACGCTAGACCCATTAAAAAAAAAAGATTTTTTTTACCCATGTATAACTTGATTTGAACCCAGTTAAACATATTTTTAACCCGTTTTTTGTTGTTTCTCGAATACGTTAAGACTATCCTGAAGCCAGGGCAAAAGAGGCATAATATTTTTCAAAAAATTGTGTTTATGATATTTTTTTAAAAAGGAGAATTGTTTTGAAACACTTAATAATATGCTTTTCAAGCTTTTTTACATTAAAATTACTCCAATCTGACAGCTTTAATATTCAGTTTATTTTCAGGATTTAAAATCCTATTATTCCAAAAAAGAATCTAGCAATTTTTTTCTTTCTGGTCTTAATATAGTCATAATGCATAAGAGAAATGAAACCAAATAAAAAATATATCAAAAGTACCAGCACTTTTGGGTTCAGCTCAATGGCTCAATAGAGGCTAAACGGAATATACTTACCACTGTTCAAAAACACTAACATCGAAAATTACTTTATAAAAAATAATAAAGATTTTCAATCTCCTAAAGAATTTTTTTAGATGTTTATAGAATTATTGTCGAATAATAACTTTGCAACTTGTACTGATGTCAAAATCTAGTATATGTAAGACTTGAAGGAATCCCAGAATTTAATTACACGGAAAAAGAATTTGACTGTCTTACAGAATTTTTTGTTTAAATTATGAAAACCGATTCATTATAAAGACATCGTGGAACCAAAAAAATCTCCTTGACAAGGAATTTGGAAACTTTACATTCGAAAGATGTGCTAAATTGATGTTTTATCAAAATGTTTCTTTAACTGAGGGCTCAGTCCCATGTAGGTAGAATAGTGGAACAGTTTTGACCAATGAGGTGACTGCTAGAGCTTGTGAAGGCACCTCATTGGTCAAAATTGTTCCGTTAATCTACTAATCTACCTCTATGGAACTGCGCCCTGAGCAAAATTATTTGCTTTGACAATTTATTTATCGCGATTATCCAAAGTTTAACACGAAGGGTTTCTCAATTAATTGAGTATTTTAGCATGACATCACAGTCATGACGGGATAGGTGGAGATGTCAGGCAGGTTAGTATATTTGGTACATAATTACATTTGAATGCATACGACTTTTTGGGGAAAATATTTTAAACGTAAAAGTAAGTATGAATGTATGAATAGCAATATTTTTTAAGTGTAGAAGGCATTTGCGCAATTATGTTTAATCCTTTTGTCGGTTGAAGAACTTTCACTTTCACGAAATAAAATGAAATACCAAAAACTTGAGGTTACAGTACCCGATTCTGATCAAATCGATCTGGTTCACTAACCTAAAATTGTGAATATTTTATTCTATTTCGTGAAACTGAAAGATCGTCAACTGACAAGAAAATGAAACATGATTGCGTAAATGCATTCAAGATTTGAAAAATATTACTATTCATACATTTATAACTTACTTTTACGTTTAGAATATTTGTTTCAAAAAGTCGTATGCATTCACATGTTAATACGCCTGTAGTCCCATGAACCTTTCCGAGTCTTTCCGAATGTCCCACACTCCGACTTCTTTCCGATCATTTGCGATTGTCGCCGAATGTTTCCGATTTCTTTCCGAATGACTCCCCACTTTACTCTTTCCGAATGTATCCAATTTCTTTCCGAATCGAACAAAAAATATATATATATATTCTCGTAATAATAATTTATTTTTATCTTCAAAGCATTTTAAATTGCAGGAATCCTATTGATTCCTGTTGAATCCAGCGAAGGCGATTCCTAAAAACCTAGAAATGGGGAAATTTCATAACTCAGAAAGCCTTTTTGACTTTCGTACATTACGTACAATCGTACATTATTACTGCACATTATCACATCTAAACATTCCAAACTTCGAATATTCCATTTGCCCAACTCTCCTTTGTAATTACTATAATAAATGCTTTATAAAATTCCTTTTTTGTATGCTAAAAATAATATACTATGAAATATAAATTGCACTGAGCTGGACTGAATGATGAAAAGCCATCCCAGTAAAAAGAAACTAATTGGGATGAATTTAGAAGAATTCGCCGGGAGCCCCCGTGAATCTTGCTTTGCGACAATCTTGAATTGGAGATGGTGGCGAATTCGTGTAAATTCGTGAAAAGTAATAAAGTCTTCAAATATTCTATTCGCCTGAATTCAGCGAAAATTTTTTAGGGGATCCAATTCATTTGAATGCGTCAGCACGAATTATTTGCAGCGTCCGCCAATTCATTTTGTTTCGCGAGGTTTTAAGTCAAGTCCCAATTCGCCAGAATTCGCCAGCGTGAATACAGTTAAAGAATGGCCTATTCAATCGAATTCGTAAGCTATAACCAACGCGCTCGGCATGAAGGATCCATTGTACATAAATATCAATGAGTTCCGTAGCTCAGTGGTCACCCTCTGGACTTGATACACCTGAGATCGCTGGTTCGACTCTCGAGGCATGCAAATTTTTTCTTTTTTTCGGAATGACCTCGACCACGAATTAAGGCGAATTGACACACATTCAATTCGCTCTGGCCCAATTCGTTTCAACGAATCAGAAAGCAGAATTCGGGCGAATTTAAACATGTTAATTCACCGCAATCCTCCCGAATTAGTTTTTTTTTACTGGGATAAGAAGCGTCACTTTGATCGATTTCCATATTCACAATAAAAAACAAGGTATACTGGAAAAATAACTGAGCCCGCAATGACGTTTTATTGAAAAAACTGGAAAGCACTATGGGAACTTAAGAATATCCGAAATTGGATGTGATTTCAATCAAGAATCTTCGGAAAAACTCTGACAGCATCTCGTCGTCTCTGCTTATTGTCTCCAGCGCCATTTTGATCTAAGATTTTCGGTTACTCACTCACTCGCTCCCAGTTGTGCAATCGATAAACCCAATCGATAGTAAGTATTCGATTGCACTAATACTCGACTGAACCAAAAGAATTGAATGTCATTGTAAGTTTAAAAAAAGCTCGTTAATGAGCGTCAACCTCTGTGCCAATGATAATGATTCTTGTAGATCTCACAAAAAATATAATCACATTTAATTGCTTTGTTTCAAATGACCTTTGGTTCAATCGAGTTCAGTGCAATAGAATACCTGCCATAATCGATATGAATGAAATCGAAGAAACAAAATGGCGACGCAAGAGACACTGCTTATAGCGATTTTCCGAAGATTTTTGTTTAGAATCACAAAATTGTTCGGATATACCTAATTTCCCATAGTGTTTTCAGTCAAACATTATTTTGTGCAGTTATTCTTGGAGTAAATCTGTTTTTTTAGTGTCAATATAAAAATGGAGCCAAGTGATGCTTCTACATGTCCACTCTCTAAATCCGAATTAGTAGAAATTTTACTAATTGAATTAGTAGCATTGCATCTGACTGTTAAATTAGTAATTTTATCACTTTCTACTAAATGAAATGGTAAGATTTAGGTTACTAAATGAATTAGTAAGGATATTCTACTAATCTGCTTAGTAGTACCAACTTACTAATTCAATGAGTAGCAATGAATTGATTCAAACATGCTATGCGACACTGTCGGCCTCTACGCGAAGTAACCAATATGGCCAATGACAGCCGTGGATGACATACTAAATACACGTAAAACATCACAAAACACAGCAAAAACATAGCGTTTAAGTGTAATGATCGTTCAACTGAATAAATAAGTGCTGTAATAAGTAGCTCTGATGAGGAAAATACTTCCGAGCTGATAATTATTTGCTCCAATAATGGAATTTTCACATCAGTATCGAAAATCAACAAGTTTCGGAGGTTGTTGTGTCAGTGGTTGTGACTCCAAAGAGAATAAAAACCTCAATTCAAGTTTTCATAGAGTGCCACAGATTGGAAGTGTTAAAATAAAAAGACGAAACTTATTTGGAAAAATTGAAGTTGTGTATAAACACAGTGTGTGGTTGAGAAATTTAGATCTGAAAGATTGTAACGTTAAGAATTTACTTGTCTGCTCTTTGAATTTCATTATTGCCTTGCATAGGTTAAAACGATTAGTGTATGAAAACATTTACTTTTTATCGAAAAGTAAGTGTTACATGTGCATTTGTGCAATTTCCATCGTATACAGTGAAAAAACACATTTTAGGTTAAAACTGTTTACCAATTCATTTAGTAGTACCGTTACCAATTTCTTTAGTAGATACAGTTACTAATTCATTTAGTCAGTTATTCTTACTCATTGAATTAGTAGATTTTTACTAATTACCAGTAAACGAATCGGCACTATTTGAATTAGTAGAAAACTACTACCAATTAGTAGTTTTCTACTAATTCAAATTTAGAGAGGTAGCTTAGGGCAAATTATATCTCATATACAGTACTTTTTTTTTTACAATACAAAAAAGCAATTTTATGAAAAACGGAGATACAGTAATTAAAAATGATAGTTGCGCAAATAGAACATTTGAAGTGTGGAAGTAAAAAAGGCCTTCGTAATAGTTATGAAATTTTCCTATTTCTAGGTTTTCAGGAAAAAATCTTTGTACGACCGTTTATTTTCAGGAGAAGAAAATTCGAAAATTGGAGTGAATTTTCTTAATTTGTTGAAAATTCAGCAATTTTGTTATAAAGTCATTCTTTTTGGTAGAAAATTCAACTGTTTTATTGAAAATTAAATTGTTCCATCTTTTTTATTGAAAATACAACAACTTATATTTGAAAGTAAAACTACTTTGTTAAACATACATTTTTTCTGGTGATGATCCATCATTTTAGTTAACAAATCTTTTTTTTATAATTTAACCATAATTTGTCGAGAATTATCTTTTTGTTTGAAAAATTTCATATTTGGTTAAAAATTTATATTATTCAATTGAAAATTCAACTATTTGATTAAAAATTCCTGTATTTCATTGAAAGTTCGTCTTTTTGTGATAGAATATTAATCTTGTTGTTGACTAATATTCATCATTTTGTTTCAAAATGTATTTCTTTGGTTGAAAGTTTAACTATTAGGTTGAAGATTTCCTTAAAAATTCAAATATCTGTTTGAAAATTTCGGAATATATGTAATAAGAACATGAATAAAAATATATTTATTATTTTTATATTTATTTTATTTATATTGCTTTTTATATTTCATTATATTTATACATTTATTTATTTCAATTTATTTTCCATTCATTTAATTTTTTTTTAAATTTCATGTTATTAGTAAATTATATGTTATTATTTATTATATTTATTTATTTAAATATATATATATATATATATATATGTATATACATACATACATAGATTAGCAGTTCGAACCCGAAAGTTCATTGCCTCACTAGCCGATTCGGGTAGTGTTTCTAGGTGGATATTTACTACCAATGTGGGCCCACCACACCCACGACGGGCCAACAGCACGCAGTATTCCTCAACGGTCACCCATCCAAGTACTAACCGCGCCCAACTATGCTTAACTTCAGTGATCTTACGAGAACTGGTGTTTTCAGCGTGGTATGGCCGTTTATATATATATATATAAATAATAATAAAAAATATATATATATATATAATAATTACATAATTTGATTTATATTTTACATTGCACATTTATTTGGAAAGAAATCGGAAACATTCGGAACGAACATAAACTAGTGGGCCACAGGTGAAAATTCGGAATAAGCTATTGGGACACTGCGACATTTATTCGGAAAGGATCAGAACGAAGTAAACGCAGTGGGACACTTCGACAAAAAGTTCGGAAAAGCTTCGGAAACCTTCGGAAAGAGAAAGCGTTCGGAAAGAAACGGAAACAAAGTTCACATAGAAATCGGAAAGGATCGGAACGGTACTTCTTTTCCGACCCTTTCCGTCTCTTGCGCTAGGGAGGATACCTCTGTGACTTTGACAATAGCGCCATCTGACACGCAAACTATTGGGTATCTCGAAGTTATTTGGGCAATGTTCATGAAAAAAGGCAGTGAATATCAGTTCATTTTAATCAAAAATCTTAATCTTCGCTTCAAAATTAATTGTTTAATATAAGATTTATCGTTAATATTGAATTGAAATTCAAATTTCCTCCCAATAGTTCCAAATTGGTGGCGCTGTCGTAGCTACCCAACAGGCGTATATGTAACAACTATGCTAACCTTCCTGACATTTTCACCTATCCATGAATATCCATGTCATAAGGTGTGAATCTGTCTCAAATAAAAATACAATTCTTCATTTTAGTTATGTTATTTTGTCAATCAGTGAAGTAATCTGCTAGTATCGATAGACAGCTTATTTTGACAAAATAAGCAGTCTATCGATACTAGCTGAATAGTACTTTTCATACTAAAAGAATAAAAGCCTGAATAGTACCAGAATAGGATCAGATTATTGCGCGCAGATTAGACAGACTCAAAAAAAACATATTTGCGCCCCATTAAACTGAAGTCTACCACCAAATTTTCCCGCACGGGATTCAGTTCTTCGGCCGCCCTAGGCCACTGTAAAATTTGATACCTTTTTTCAATTTGGATTACTAGGTTTCTGCTGTTGCAGAGTTAAAAAAAAGGGCCTAATGTGTAAAAATACAAAACTCTTAAGATGCTTGAAAACTAAAATCTTTACGTATTTCACCATGAAAGTCTAATAATACTTCAGTTCAGGCACAATGTTTCGTATTTTCGCCGTGAGTTAGCGCCAGGAGTCAATCGGCACATTCATATTACCCCCTAATGTGCAAGTCTATATCAGCTGTATTCTAGAATTTAAGGCAAGATTTTGATGCATTTCGATGCAAGTTGCAAGTACTACCGCTTCGCACCTTTGATGGACAAACAGGACAGTCTGCGACAAAGAAAAAAATAATTCATATGAACAAGGGGTGAGAGAAAATCGTTGCATCTCCACTCGCAAGCTTACCGGTCTCTTCGTCCCGAGTGCAAAGAGGAGCACGAAAAACGGTAAGGTATAGGATCTGAAGGGTTGGTGCTGGTGGAGAGCACCAGGTCCGAGGAAGAGGAGACTAGAAGACGAGGCCAGATCAGCAGTGGAGGATAGAGCGCAGAGGCAGACGAGAAGAGACGAGATCGCTTGAAATCCCTCTTTCCTGCCTGCTTCTGCCGCCCGTCCGCTCTGCCACTACGAGCAGTGGTACGTACGTACGTACAGCTAGGCCGGCACGGTCCTGTAGCCCATTTGGCATTTCCCCAGCTATAGCGGCGGTCCTGTAGCCCATCGTTGTTATCGTCCCGCAGCTGCATAAAGTCGGCTCTCCCTTCTGTCTCTCTCCTCGCCGCGCACACCGCCCTGCGCTCCACAACCCGCACCATCTCTCTTTTGCACTCCACGATTTACCCTCTTCTCCGCACCGCTACTCACAGAACCGTGCAGCTTGACACGTAGCCCCACCATTTCACAAACGAGGGCCGCGGTGGCGCCGCCAACAGAGACGCCACGCAACACTCCGAGTTCCAACCGGCATTGCTCGGCGACGTCCGATACGGGCGAAAACCGAGTGCCGACGTTGGTGTACGTATGCGCCGTCCTTGTCGTTCTATCGATTCCTCATCCACCGGTTTGTGCCCCGCCGCCCGTACTCCCCACCATCACATTGCTGGTAACCTTGGTGGAGAATAACCCGCCGTTCAATTCAAGGAATTATGACGGCCCCTCGACCCTCTCTTGCTCTGATGTTCTATATCTCCTGAACTCACTCGGTCTCTCTTTCCTCGAGAGGCGTACAGTCAGGGCCGTTTACTCCTGCGTGTCTTCGCTACTTCCCTTCTCTCTTGTAGCTTTCTACTTTCCACCGATTTTCGTGTTATCTGACTTTTTGTACATGTATATTCGATCAAATTTATTTGCAAAAAGCTACGTCATTTTAATAATAGATGAGCGCTTTATTCAGTGATTAAAGTGTGGGGTGTTGCGTTGGTTCCATCCAAATCTGAAAGTTACTGAATGCATGAGGAAGCGCCATCATATTTGGTGTGCGCAACGCTCTCTTGTTTTGGAGGTTAGGTATTGCTCGTGCAGTGATCCGGGAAAAATTACGGGCGTTACGATTTACTGAAATATTTTTGAAATTAATGTAGCATATTTCTCGTAATGATTTTTTGTTTGATATAAGAAACCCATAACCGAAATATTAAAGACGAGACCGAGCGAAGGAATAGATGTTCAATAAGGACCATATGGTCTATCCAGATCCTTGGCTCAGGCTGATCTGTACTCTGCCCTCCAAATGAAAATAACCGTATCTGCATTTCGAATACGTCCACCTGTCAGTTTCCAAATATAAAATAAAACTCAGGCCTTTTATTTCCACTCGTCTATCCCAGCACCTTTCGAAGACACGGAAAAAATAAGTTTTTTAAAGTAAATGGAAAAAATTCAAGAGCCGCGAAAATAAGCGATAACTCAGCTGAGTTCTATACAATTTCCGAAACATTCAGGGTGAAATGTAGAATTATTCAGGCATAATCATAAAAATGTTACGTATTTTTTAAAGTGAGTGGAATAAAACGTCCAATAATCATTCTGGAATAATTCAATAAAAGGTCTTTAAAAGATCATAGAAGTTAAATTGGCGATATTGAGTATTTGTAAAGCACTGCGTTACATGAACTACAGTACGGAGTTCTGGAAAATTCGGAGCTATTTGTAGAACCGTACATGCGCAAGTGCTACTGCGGATTTGCAGTTTGTCGGTTACGCCTGGTGACGGGTTTTTTATTTGAAAAGTGTATTTTTTATTACCTTCATCATTAAAAAAACCTGATTTTAAAATTAAAATACTTCCTTAATAATTTGAGGTAAACTTGCAATGTCTCAGCAATGAGCCATGACCAAACTAATAATGTGCTAAAATTATAAGATGCATATTTCAGACATTCTCGTGAAAATAGTATATTGTGTACGTAGGCGACAAACGTCTTTTTCTGCAAGCTTTTGTTTGTAATAATGAGATGTAGACGAGCAAAAAAACCTCGGATAAAAAGACGTTTGCCTCCTTGATTACACAGGATACTTTATGTAACAAAGGTACGATTTAAAAGTTTATCACGTCTTATGTTTAAGGTTAGGTTGAGGCGGCCATAATGGCACACGGACGACAGTTATTGCATGCGCATTTTCGGAGTAAAAGTATGAGCCCATAATACTCCTAGGAGTATTAAGGACTCATAATTGTACTGCGTACTCTCTGTCGCAACTCCTGCTGTGTACACAGCTATTTTGAGAACTAAAAAGATGCTGATAAAACCCGTAAATGATGCCTGCCTTACATAAAAGTCTTTAAGGGAACTTCCGATAATCGTCTTTCTATTATTCGGTTCGTTATGAAAGTGCAGCCTAACCTAAAAGTTACGAATTTTGTTAAAAAAAAAAAAAAATATTTTCCAAAAGGAGATAAAGTGATGATTCTTTATGGCTATAGTCTTACAGTTTATATAATTTTTGTATTTCACACTTTAATGCTTACGCTGAACGCAAGCGTTACGCTACAGCGTAACCATAAAGTAACCATAAAGTAATCTCGCATTATAATGAATAAAAGAAACAAAATAAATACATAAATTGTAGCAATTATAATTGTACGTTAAAATTTACGTTAAAAGGTAATGCCGTAATTGCAATAGGTTTATTTTTTAGCGTTAGAAATTTAAAAAACCTATTGGCTGTCATTGAAGTCTGCTAAAGGCGACT
Organism: Andricus curvator; assembly: GCA_932195095.1. Classification (NCBI taxonomy): domain Eukaryota; kingdom Metazoa; phylum Arthropoda; class Insecta; order Hymenoptera; family Cynipidae; genus Andricus; species Andricus curvator. The sequence goes on from CAKNYM010049583.1 coordinate 135,673, forward strand.
TTAAGGGCATCTGAGTAGATCTGAGTAGATGCACTTGAAGTCGCCTCTAGCAGACCTTCAATGACAGCCACTATGTTTTTTTAATTTCTAACGCTAAAAAATAAACTTATTGCAATTAGGGCATTACCATCTGACGTAAATTTTAACGTACAATTATAATTGCAACAATTTAGATAATTATTTTGTTTCGTTTATTCATTATAATTCGAGATTGCTTTAACATTACTTTAGGGTTACTTTACGGTTACGCTGTAGCGTAACGCTAGCGTTCAGCCGGTCCGTCAGGGATGACATATTTGATCAAATTACAGGCTAAATCAAAATAAGACTGCAACATCGCGTTTGCACTTTTTCCCCAATCCAGCTTTGCAACTGCGCACTACATCTTTCACGACACCTTGGAAGCTTATTTTTCCTCTAATTTCATGAGGTTCATCCATGAAACTTAAAATTTGCATCCAAAATGCAATTACTTCGATACAAGTTCCGTCTTCGGATTCTTTACCACAAAATATGACATGTCATGTCAAATATGGCATGCTAAACTCTTTCTCCTTCAACAAAATTTCTGCAGGAAGGTATAGATGCCGTGAATTGACCAATTTCAGCTATGCTTAATTTTATTTTGCCTTTAAAATTCACAAAAAAACACAAGAAACCGGTCTTCACCTGTCAGACGTCCACAAACGACCCAATTACGGCGGCCATATTGTTTATGTGACGTCACGATTACGGATCCCAATATGGACCTCGATGAGAGGGTCTTTATCTGATGGTAGCGCTCTGGATTTGTAACCAGAAGGTCTGGGCTTGATACTTTCCGTCTGCACTTTTTGCGATTTTTTTTATATTAAGGTCTCTGTTTATTGCAATTGACTATTAAATTTATTTCAATGAAGCCACAATATTTACTCAAAATTTTTTTTATATGAACAAATTGGTTTTATCAACGTTTAGAATTTTTAGTTAAAAAGATTTTTTAATACAATTGTTATTGTCTTGCATCTAATTGGACATTTACATTTTTAATATTATTAGTTTTATATGAAGTAAAAATGAAATATATAAAAATAGTATGACAAAAAATTTAGGTGTAAAGAAATATGTAGTAAAATAAAATTATAAATAAAAGACATTTCCTATTATTATTTAATATATTGAAGCCATAGAAACACACGAGCTTGCATGAAAAAATGCATGGACGTGAAGGAAGGTAGAGTAGTATGCCAGGACAGAAAAGTGTGGCGACAAATAGTTTGTAAACAGAGTGACAATAGAATGAATGAAGCCTGAAACAAAGACCTTGGAATCTAATGGGCCCAAGTGGGGAACCATACATAACAATTTTGTGAGGCTCTTCACTTGGGGTGATCGCTAGAGAGATTGATCAGCAACCTGGGTCGGAGCAGTGTTGCGGAATAAACGTGTCATTTGAATAAATGACACGAGAATTCCAGATCAATCTAAAACATATATACCTAACACCTATATACCTATCTACTTTACACCTATATACCTATCTAACTTATACCTATATACTCTACACCAATTCACCCATATACCCAATACTATTTTCCAACCGAGCAAGTCACGCCTACCCCGAAAGGGAAATGGCTTAATGGTATAATAATAATAATATTCATATTTAAAATGTTATAGTAATTTAACCAAAACATTTGATATAAAAAATGGTAAACGTTGAAAAACCAATTTATTCATATGAAAAAAATGTTGTTAATTGAATGTTTTGGCTTCATTGAAATAAATTTAATAGTAAATTGCAATAAACAACCTACCGCTTGTTAGTTCGTCTGACGTTATTTTTTCCTTAAACAGTAAAATACTTTGCAATCTTTTTAATGATTTTAAATCCTTTGCAATTTTCAAATTTGAGTGGTTAACTTTAACGTTAATTTAAGTGGTTAAATTGACGATAAATAGGGATACATGTATTTATCAGATGATATGCCTTGACCCTGTAAGACTTACCAAGAATTTTACACGAAAGTTCAAGCGTTCGATAGCTCAGTTGGTTAGTGCGTGCGGTGTGAGGTAGGTGTGTGGTTAGGTAGTTTTTCGTAGGTAGGCAGGGTTTGAATCATCCGCGATTAAAAGGTTTAAAACGGCTTAAGCGTTTGATTTATTGTGTAATAAATTGAGTGTAATAATAATATCAAAAACGAGATTTCTTCGTTTTGTATCTGCTGTACTATAGATTTGCCGGAACTTTCATACAGACTTCATAACCTGCGCGCCAATATACCTTATATCGCCTCGGGTTTTAAGCTTTGATGAAATTTCCTATAAATTTAATTAAAATAGTTCATTAAATCGTATAAGCAGACCTTTCTAGCTTTAACTTAACTGTCTTCCATGTCTGCTATTCTTGAATTGGTTCTGTGAACTTTGAGAGACTTATTTTTCGCAACACCCTCCTCGCAAGTGAGGGCTTGCATGCCTCTAAATGATATGCAAAGTGCTTCAATCCAGCTGACTGCGAGAATAACAATGGCGCATGCGCACTTGAAAACACATATAGTTTGTGAATCGGCGCAGTGGACGCGCATATGCGCACTTTTAAATAACTTTGCACACCGACAAAATAAAAATATTTTGATAAATCCTTTACAAAAAATTATACGTGAATTTGGCTGAAAACCACCATACTATTTGATGGAAGAGTTAGAAAAGGGTCTAAATATTTTTCTTGGACAGTTATTGCTCAAAATAGCGTGTGACACACGTGGGCACAGCCGATTGCTACTCGTGTGATTGCAGCATTTGCTCTCAGCTCTTCGCACTCGCTTCGAACCTGCGGCTCATGCTGCCATTTTCACACTCGTCGAAAATCGCCTATTTGGTGCACTTTTATCACAAATAGCTATTTTCTGTGCACTAGAATAATATTTTGTATATTTAGAAAAATGATAAGCGACTTATCCGAATTGCAGATACGGCTAGTTAAATTTGAAAGGCAGTAGTGTGAGAAGCATTTGGGTCGACTGGATCTTTAGAGGAGACCTGCGTTTCGTGTCCGACATATTTCGGCGGTTAGAGAAATCAAGACTATTGTATTATCTCTATTGATTTGCTAGATTTTCAATAAAGTTAACTTTTTATTCTAAAATCTTTTTGCCTACTTTGAAAACCATCCTGATATTATTACCCAGCACGAAGAAAATAATTTGGGCGAATTGAAAAGAATTCGCTAGAAGCCCTCGTGAATCTCGCTTTGCGACAATCACGAATTGGATTTTTAGGGGAGCCAATTCGTATGTATGCATCAGCACAAATTAATTTCAGTATCGGTCAATTCAGTTTAATTTTCCCGGTTTGAAGTCGAACGGAATCCAGATGAAGACTGGTCTATTCAATTGAGTTCATAAGTGTAAGGTATAACTAACGCGCTGGCCGTAAAGGATCCACGAAATAAAGCGAATTGACAGGCATTCAATTTCTTTTCGATGAAGAACACTTTTTATTATGCAATAATTGCTTTACACTCCACAAAAAGGTTGTGTAAAAGACTTATATGCACGAATTAAAATGCATCTTTAAAATTCTACCTACTCTTTTTAGTTGTTATTTTTGGCACCATATGGCGTATCGCATTTTAACTATTCCAAATATATAGAAACTATTTTTTTTTCGTTTTAGTAACGGCGCGGCGACCTTCAAATTTTTCACGAACTCCACCGTGATTCTCATCGTAGCGAATTTTGTTTTGCAGAGTACATTGATGAAGGAGACATTTTTTATACAAATTCGAAAGTTTCGATGTTTGAAGCCTCGGAAGAGATAACGTTGGATCAACAAAAGTTTTTTGTCCATGGTGTTCTATAGATTTATTATTTTTTAACATTGTTTTTCTATTCTGTGGAAGTGCTGCAATCGCTAAACTGTCAACAAAAATTTGTAAATTGAATTTGTAAAGAAATGTCAAATTAGAATGACAAGAGAAAAAAATGAAAGTACGAGAGAGGCTGGAAAAGCTTACGTTAATAAAAAGAAAATAGAAGTGCTAATAGTGAAACCTTCACAGCCAGTAATACGAAACATAATTCAAGTTCCGAATTTTCGTTGACACTGTAATGATTACAGAACTTCCGAGGAATAGCAAAACAGTTTAAAAAATCTGTCCGTCAAGTGGGCCCATTATCGTAGAGGGCTGCGCGCTCGGTCTTTGCACATCCCCTACGTTTGTGCACAGACCTTTTCAAATTAAAGGTCATACTATTGACTTCTGTAATTTTGTAATGGTTAATTCTCTTTTGTTAAAGCTCTTTCGGCTCTAACGAATATAGTCTCATCACGTGTTTCGCGCTTCGCACTTGATTAAAGTACGTATATATCTGTTTTTGGTGAAAATTTCGCCTTTAAACATTTTATGGTATCTGCGTGTCATTCTTCCATCAATTGAAATTTGTTAGATTTTAATGTAATTTTTAAGATATAACTAAAAACTACGCGTGTTATGAAAAAATTGTGACTGAAAAGTTTGTAGATCTATTTGAGGCGAACAATTTTGTCAGTTACCGTTTTTTTACATCTTTTGTCGTTTCTCCAAAAATTAAAATTTTTTATTTTCAATAACATTTTTCACGAAGAAAACAAAGACTATGCGTCTTAAAAAAAATGTTTTCAAGAAAATTTGTAGATCTTCCAAGATTGAACAATTTTTCTTCTTTTTGTTTATTTCAATAACATGATTCGATAGATAAAATCAGAACCATATAGGTAAAAAATAGCTGGTGAACGATCTTGTCCTGTCTTTTAGGCCTTAAAACAGTGTGCCCGTGGGCAATCAATCCAATTGACGGCAGATAGACACCGAAGTAAAATCCTTTTTTTTCTCCATCAGTGAGTCTCAAAATATTGAGATTTGATGAAATCCGCGAAAGTCAATTTTATTCGAATATGTGATTTGACTTAGGTAGAAGCACGCACTTTCCACACCTACAGATCTTGGAGGGGACATTTGAATGTTGAAAACGGCGACACGACTTTTAGATTTTTTTCTTAAAAATCTAAGCACAGTCAAAAATCTATGAAATTTGAGTAGCCTATGGTCTATACTGATCTGGCATGATTTTGCTAAGAATTTTCAAACATTACCCAACAGCCATACCACGCTGAAAAAACCAGTTCTCGTCAGATCACTGAAGTTAAGCAGCGTTGGGCGCGGTTAGCACTTGGATGGGTGACCATTCGAGAAAACTGAGTGCTGTTGGCACATCGTGGGTGTGGTGAGCCCACACTTGTAGTTACTTACTACAAGTTATCAACCTAGAAACACTACCCGAATCGGGTAGTGTCACGCCTACCCCGAAAGGGAAATGGCTTAATGGTAATGGTATACCCAGAAGATCTGTGAGAATGCAAAGAATTCAATTTGTAACGGCTGACAAAATATTATACATGTATATTTTTTTATTCTGTCCAACTATTACTTGTTACATCTTTTCATGAGGGTTCCTGTAATGCCTCTCAGTTTTTGTTTCTATTTCAAGGAGTCCATCGGTAAATTTCCATTTACAAGTGTAGGATTACCTACAAAGCATGGTTAAAAAAATGACACTTTCCATAGAGATGCCCCCACCCCCCACATACACATACGAAAAAGAAATGAACGTCAGAGTAGGACATTCTTGATGACTACCCGCTACCACCCTGCGACTCCCCCGAGGACTGTGAGGAAGATCGCACCATAGTTTACGATTCCCGGAGCAATCTCGGTCGAAACGCCAGACTAGACGAGGTTTACGATTTCAGAACTTCAGCTGCAATTGCTAGCATAATACGATTCAAACATTCCTGATTTTTTCAAACAATGATACGGTATGAGGAAAATGTCAACAAAGTCGTACTTCGTGGTAGTTTCTTTGTATAGTTTAAATAGCTTTATCAATTGAAATCACGAACATCGTAATTGATCCTACTTCCGAAATATTTTCAAATCTCATTTTTATTTTTTAAATGAGATTTACATAATGCAGTGAGCATTTTTGTAAAATTATTTGAATTTTATTCAAAATGGCGCAAAAAATCGATCGGAGTCAAAGTTGGGCAAAATGAAGTCCTATTGGATGGTAGTTTATGTGATTTTTTTGGTTATTCCCGTGCGGAAAATGCCTTTTTTAGCCTTATTTAAAAAAAGGCTCGTACCAGGCCCTGATAAGGTTGCCTGATTTAAAAATGTATATAACGGTCCTGGTCAGGTCCAAATAAGGCCCGGATAGGCTAGCCTTATTTTTAATTAAGGCAATCTGATAAAAGGCCGTATTTACGGCCCTGATCAGGTACGAATAAAGCCCGGATAGATTGCCCTTTTTATTAAGTAACGCAGTTTATTGAAACTTTTCATAATAATGATAATGATTAATAGTCGCTTTCGTAAAAAAAGGAGAAAATAGATTAATTCATGTTGAATTTTTTTCATCTAGTATATTAGATTTTTTTACAATAGTTTAACAATAATCGACAGTGCTCAGCTATGTAAAATGCTTGAAATAATAATATTGCAATTTCATCGCATTATTAATCACTATAAATAATAATGAATCAAATTCTGATATCGTAAATTATTTATTATGTATTATGTTGAACAAATAATTATTTTATTCTAGCTTTAATAAATAATTTCGTATATTCATATATCTAACTCTCATAATGGTATGAATGATAAACCACGATTCATGGATAAAAGATTTGACACAAAAAGATTTGATTTAAAATTTGAAGATTTGAATCTTGCCGCCTTGGGCAAAAGTTCGGCTGTGGTGCGCCAGGGCGCGCAACGATTTGCCTCTCTCGCAGTCGAAACGGCGCGTCGAGTGTTTAAGACAGGAGTCGAGGCGCCGAAAATCATACTTACTTGGCATAAATGCTACCGTGATAAAAAAGGTGGTTACTGTAGGGCGGGGCTCTTCTATTGCACTTACGGTCGAGCTGACTCTTTTGCTGCTGCGAGATATCCCTGATGTGGATATCTCGGTTGTATAATTTTTGTTAGTCGCGACTGTGTACGCGCGCTGTACGGATACGGAAAATTTTATAATACTTGACAGAATTGAAAAAGATTTTAATATACATTATTGTGCATAATAATATGTATTTTAATAAAACATCACCTTTGGAAGTCAACATACATATTTTTATATTTATTTCATTCTCATTTGAAAAATAAGTAAGGGATTCGATACGAAATAATGACGGCCCTGCCCGTGCAGAAATTTTGGTGGGGCGCCGGTCGGGCTCCGATCGGGCAAAATGTGGCCCCGATAGGGTAATCTGTCTAGCGCCAGACCGGAAATGAAACGCCCTACCCGATAGGGCCCAGATGTGGACCTCCAAAATGTGGGCCCGATGTGGCCCAGATATGGCCCCTATAATTTTTTATTCCTATAAATAGTAAAATTCAATAGGCTTTTTTTAATAACAATAAATAGTTAGTTTAAAAATACAAATTTTATTTTATAAATACAAATCATTGTTATGTTGCCAGCATTTTTCGATTTTTATGAATATAAACGGGAACTTTACTCTACACTTTAATCAGGTTGATGCTGGTGCTGCGCTTGGTCTCAGCTTCCTGCAGTGCTGATGTCAGAAATAAACATGTTATTTTTTATTCATGGGAAAAATTTATTTTCGTGGTGTTTATAACGTTCCAAAATCGCAAAAAAGATATGAAATTCCAGAAATCCTAACTCACGACAAAATTTTTTCCGAAAAAGCAAAATAAAAATATGTTTCTTTGGTTCAAGCTGAATAAATTTCAGGTTCGACATATTCAACTTTTTTTTAAATGTGTGCATACGACTCAATGAAAAAAAAACATGTTTTTGCACATTTTCAAAAAAATTGTAACTGAGTAAGAAATTTGTTTTAAATTTCGCAATTTTAAATTTTCAACGAATAAGATAATTTTTGAACAAAATAGTTGAATTGTTGAATTAGGAACATCAGTTTTTAACCAATAATCGAATAGTTACATTTTCGTTTCAAAAAATTAATTTTCAATTGAAAAAACTGAATTTTCTCCCAAATTGTTGAAATTTGAAGCCTGAAAGAAGAATTTTCTACAATAGAGTTGATTTTTCAACACACGAAAATATGAATTTTCAATTAAAAAGTTGATTTTCGACCAAACATTAACATTTTTAGTTAAAAAACCTAGTTTTTAACAGAAAAAAAAAACTTTAACTAAAATGATGAATTTTCAACTAAAAAATTAATTTTTAACAAAGTAGTTCAAAATTCGACCAACTAGTTGAATTCTCTACCAAACTATTGAATTTTCCAGAGAAAATTCAAATTTTCTAAAAACCAGTTGAATCTTTAATCGAAAAAGACAAATTTTCAACAAAAATTGAGTTTTCAAACAAAAAAGATTTTCTAGTAAATCAAGAAAGAAAATTGTATTCAAAATGTCGAATTTTAAAGCAAGAAGATTATTTTTCTACAAAAAAGGACAAATTTTTACCAAATTACATAAATTTTTAACCAAATATTTGAATTTTCAAAATAAAAAAGATCAACTTTGGACCAAAAATGTAATTGCTACATTTCCATTCCACGAGCAAAAAAAAAACAACTTTCTACAATACATTCATTTTTAACTCTAGAATATAAGCTTTCAATACAAAAAATAATTTTCAATAAAAATTGCAATTTTCAGTTTAAAAAAATTAATTTTTGACAAAGTAGTTTGTTTTTTAACCAAAAAGACAGCTTTTCAACAAAATAAAATTGCTTTAAAATGTTTTATCTTCAAATTTTTTTTAAGAGTATTTATTTTTAATGGTCTGCACTTGAAACGTGTACCTTATTTATTCATAAATAATTTATTTAAGTGCTATAATTGCTTTAATTATTATCCAATAATGGGTACAATTTCAAATATCGTATATTTAAAGAGAAAAGGGGGAAAAGGGGAAGTTTTTTGAGAATAGGGAGAAAAAGGGGAATTTCAAGGAAAAAGAGGAAACTAAGAAAAAAAGGGGAAGACTGTGTACCCTGAAATTACTAGATAATTTGATTTAATTTTATATTGACGATTTAGTTAGGCTAAGGGAAATCAAAGATGCTTGATAATAGACAATAATTACCTTCAGTGGGTATTTGTAGGATTTTCTTGCGTGGCGCAAAATTTTTCTTAAGGTTTGGTACAGCCATAATCGATTGGAGATTCGGTATTTAGCTTCTTCAGTTTTCCACTGCTTCAGCATACGTTTCTGTAAAAAAGTTATAATGAGTCAGTTTAAAAATGACAAGTATATTTTTTTTCAGTCTTAGTTAGTATTTTACAATACTTCAATTTTGTAATATTCTACATCATTGAACTTTTGTATTCCTTGAATTTATCGTTAAAAGTTTGCATATCGGAAAAAAATTATTATAATTTTTGTTTGACTAACTCACGTGAGGCACGTGGAATGAGATTTAAAAAGTGAGGTTATGTTCGAGAAAATACTAAAAGCATTTAATCGATAACGTTCATAATCCGAATATTTATATATTTTGTATAAAGTAATCTGTATTCTTACAATATAAGCAAGAAAGTATAAAATTTTAAGAATCACATTTTCTTCATTCACGGAAATAGCAAATGCGCTCAAAATGACGAAACTTTATCGAATACATGGCTGGAAATCTTTCGAAGCTAAAAATAAATTGTGAACTTACTTGAAAACATTACTGTCATTTTAATGCTTTATTTTATAATCAATTTGTTTGGATTCACTTACCTATATCTTTGTAAGCTGAAAATATTTTTCTGGAGGAGGATCCAACATGCAACGATAAAACAAAGAATTACTTTTCACTATTATTTATCTTCACAGCGGTGCTTACCTTCATTGCTAACAATCGAATGCGAACAATCGACTAATCGAAATCTTTCGAGATAAGCGCGGTAAATTCAAAACAAACATTTACTTTGAGATAATAAAATTATTTCAAGTCCTTCTTTCTTTTTCAACAATTTTTTGTTTTCATTCATTTATTTTTTCGAATTGTATGTACAACATAAATTATTCTCAAGTTTAATGTCTTTACTTTATTTCAGAATTATATGGTGGGAACAAATGAATAATTTTTATTATTTGAAACTACTGATGAGAAATCTATTTTCATCTGCATAAATATCTTCCTTAGCCTAAAATTAACAAATCTACGTCGTATTTTGAATAATTTGAATCACGATCTTCGAGTTTTATCTTAAAATAGCAAAATCGTAAAATCTGACACAAAACTTGGCGACAGACTTTGGAGCGATTTTTCGCATCTTTAACTGTAAAATATTCAACTTATCACTTCATAATCATCTTTTGAAACTAATATCAATCGATTTTCATAGGCCAAAATTATTTTTACAAAATATTTTTATTATTATTTAGCAATTTTCTATTTTAAATTTGTAGTCTGGGACATCGCATAACATGACATGTTTCAAACATTTTTAATCTTAATTTGTAAACGAAGTCGTCTAAAATTTAAAAACTGTTCTAAATTGTGCCCTGATATGAGTACTTTGCTCAGATATATTTAGAAAAAATTAATTAATCACTGGATATATGTGATAACTGATAGGGACGTAAAATGGTCAACTTTTTGGAGTAAGTTTCATGATTTTACGTTGAATCTAGTGAATGAAAACTTACCTTCATCTTCATTGTGGATATAAGAACTCTCACCAACAATTCTGTGCTTTCGAACTCGCAATGTGCTTTTTGCTTTTGGCATTTTGAGTTCAATATAAACAAAATAATATCACGACGTCGACACAAAACTTGACATAATCTTGTCTAACCGAACCCGACGTGGTTCCGACGCGAGCCACACCATCTGCCCCCTTGCGGCCACATGTGGAAAATCCGATCGGGTCCAGATCGGAACTAGGGAATAAGTTGGGCAATTTCTGCACGGGTGCAAAGGACCTTAATTATTTTAAAGGTACAAAAAAGGCTGCCTGACATGGACCTTATAAGGTAGCCAATTACCATAAGGCCCATAAGGGCCTGATAGGATTTACTTATCCGGACCTTAAATATAATACGGCAATCCTTTCAGGACCTTATAGTGCCCGGATTTAAATTTCCGCACGGGTTTGGGTAAATACTTAAAAAAGTGGAAGGGGTGAAATTTTTGGATTTTGTGTGGAAAGGCTCCTTTTCGGAAGTACTCAACTGCTTTCGTATTTGGTAAACAAAATTTGACTTTTTACTTTATTAATTCATTGGTTTTAAGCAACCAAGGTATAATCTCCAAAATGAAGATTAGCACATCTGGTGAAGAAAAAAAATTTAGCTTTATTTTTGAAGGTGAAATAATAGATTTTTCAAACAATGCTTGCTTATTATCAATAAAAAGGGCGGGGAAAATCCTATCGAAACTATAGTGAACAACACTTTTAAATTCATTTTTAAGGAATACAACTTCTTCGGAAGAGACGGTTTTACTAAAACAGATTGGACAACATTTAATTTCTCAAAAACAAATAAAAATTTGTCTCACGGATTCGAAAGTGAGAGTCCTAAGCTTTATTGTAAGACAAAAAATGAGAAAAAAATTGATTGAGGCTAAAATTTAAAACTTAATAAAAAATGATTATAACTATTCGATATACCGTACAAAAATCTATCGAAAACATGTGGGTCAACATGTTTTTTATCCCCTGCGAAAGCAGTTAAGTACATTTTAAAAAGAGCCTCTTCACACAAAATCCAACAATTTTACGACCTCCCCTTCGTTACATGTTCGTTCATATGACAAAACAGTTTTCCATAAACTACCCTTTAATAGGGCTAGACATGGCCCAAGTTTTAGTCCCATCCAGGAAAGCCCGATTTTTGGGATGGGTGCCCTCTCGAGAAAAATACCCCGTAAATCCTATCCACTGATATCAGTATGTTAAAATCAGTATAAAGCTTTCTTTACGTTCTTACTGACAATATCTGTAATATTTAAAATATGCTTACAAAAATTGTTTCAATATGGAAAATCACCGGTCCAGTTAAGGTTTACACCACTCTTAACTTATCTACTGAAGGATACATATGGCCCATGTCGACTTGGAATTGGGTCACTTTTTTGTGTCTCCGGTGAAATTCGACTTTTTGCACATTCGCCCTTATGCCCCGAGACTCTTCATATGCCAACTGCGCGAGAATTTAATTTAAAAGAATGATTATGAGTATAGCGATTGGACCAACACGAAGTTATGAGATACCATAATTTACACATAAATTATTACAAATTACCGATAAATTAACATAAATTACTAAGCAATTCTAGACATATTTATATATCTTAAATTTCCAAATTTTTCAAAATTACCCAAATTTTCTTTAATTTTTGGTATCCAAAAAGTTTATTTTTATTTTTCATTTTCCTTCATATCAATTATTAATGCCGGAAAAAATATTGTATGGGGCGCGCGCGTAAACTTTTTTTGGCTCAAGTAATGTTTGCAGATCTTCAGCTTCGTCTTCAGCTCGCCTTCAGCTCGCCTTCAGCTCGCCTTCAGCTCGCCTTCAGCTCCCTCGATGGCTCACCTTGGGCTTGCCCACGACTGCGCTTTCGGTTCGCCCACGTCTCGCCAACTGCTCCTGCTAAAAACCTCATCACCTGAAAAACCCAGTTTTAAGCATCTACCACATAAACTACTATTTTTAACTCATAACACATGAAAGATAATAACATTCTGCGTCTAAGAAGCCCAAGATAAGGCAAAAATGTCAACTTACTGGAAAATATTGCAAAAAAGTGTCAAATTTCCCTGGTTTCGACAAATTGGAATTACTCTAGAATTAATTAATATTTTTCAAAGTTCATTAGCTTATTTTAAAGGTCAGTCTCCATTGTATTTTGCTAAATTGTCAAGATATTTGCAGAATTTTTTCCCTAGATTCTACCCTAGGGTCCAACTTGCTACAAAAGAGTTGCAAAATTTCAAATAATGATTATGCTCACTAAATAATTTAAGAAAATTTAAAACAATAATATTTCCATAAATATTACTAAAGTTTATTAAAATATGATGAACAATAATTTTTTCAATGTTTGTAAGTATTTACACATTCCTGAAATTTTGCGACTTGTTTGCACCAAGTTTGACCCTAGCGTAGAATCTACGAAAAAAATTATAAGAATATCCTAACAATTCAAAGAAATACTATGGAGACTTATCTTTAGTATGAGCTCGAGATCCTTCAAGAATGTTTATTAGTTCCGGAGTTATTTCAATTTTCCGAAAACATCGAAATTTGACGTTTGTTTGCAATATCTTTTAATAAACTTGACATTTTGCCTTCAACTTAAGCTTATTGGATACATAATTTTTTTCAGCTTTTGCGGCACTATGGAAAAAATGTCATGTTCATATGATAAAAAACTATAGCAACAGCTCAAAAAAGAGGCGTATAGATCATTTCTGCCGGTAGTGCAATTTTGTTGGAATTTATTTCTTACTTTTTGTGGATTTTGTACTCATTTAGTCAAAATCTATCAAACTTTTTTATATTATATCATATCATTTTTTGATTACATTTTTAATATAATTTTTTATCATAATTTTAATATGTATGTATGTATGTATACCATTAAGCCATTTCCCTTTCAGGGTAGGCGTGACACTTTCCGATTCGGGTAGTGTTTCTAGGTGGATAGTTTTCTTGTAGTTATAAATAACTACAAGTTTGGGCTCACCACACCCATAATAGATGACAAAATAAAAAAAATAAAAAATAAAAATTAATAATAATAATAATAATAATAATAAAAAATCTGCCCGCTTCGCGGGCACATTCTCATCGCGCGCTTCGCGCGCGGCTCGCTTCGCTCGCAAGTTTGAGCGCGCCTAGGGCGCGCGAATGTTGGATCTCGCGCTTCGCGCTCGATCATATATTTATCTCGCGCTTCGCGCTCGATTATGTATTCACCTCGCGCTACGCGCTCGGGCGTATTTACATCACGCTTTACGCTCGGCTCCTCTAGATTTTTGAACTTCGTGTTCGACTTCGATGAAAAGAAAAAGTTTGTTTGCAAATATTATAAAATTATCAAAACCTCTACATATTAAGTGATTGTTAAATTTGTTTTTATTTTAGACTGAAAAGGAACTTTCTGTACTCAAGGTTCTATCGACCTTAAGGAACACATTCTCATCCAGACACTCGCGCTTCGCGCTCGATATTTGATTTGAAAATCATTTGAACCGTATGATAGAAACAAAAAAGTTTGAGCGCACTTGCGGCGTGCGATTTGGTAAATAGACTGAGCGCGCACTTTGTGCTTCGTGTTATATGTTCTTCATATACAAATTACTAAATTTGTATTTGATTTCAAATGAAAAGTAATGATATAATTCAGGCGACAAATTTTATTAGTTTACATTTTATTTTAGCTTGTTCCGTTTATCAAAAAAGTTAATTTTTTCATTTTGAATATATTCTTACCACAAAAATTGATTACGGGTTTGTAAGTCTTTTTTGAATGCACAATTTTTTTTCATTTATATGTTTTCGTACCTTGCATTGTTTTTTCAAAAATTTGATTTTTTTTACTGTCAATGTTATTTTCACGAATAAAACAAAAACCACGCATCCTATCGAAACATGAGTCACAATAAATTTGTACCTCTTCCTTGGATGAACAAATTTTGTTTCGGTCATTTTTTCGTAGCTGGTAATATTCGTCTGAAAATTTGATTTTTCTATTTTCAATGCTGTTTTTTACGAATAAAACAAAAACTACGCGTCATATCAAAAAGTGAATGATAAGAAATTTGTAGATCTTTTTTAGGTGCACAATTTTGGTGAGATGATCTTTTCCGGTATCTTGCATAGTTTGACAGCAAAATGGCTTTTTTGATTTTTCATTAATTTTTTGTGCGATCAAAATTTGAATTTTTTATTTTTCAAAAAATTCAAAAAGTTGTTATGAAAATATTATAGGGTGTTCAGGAATCAACGTTTTTCTCCTTTCGACTTTTTTTCATATCGTGCGTTTTTCGGCTTAAAATGTTCATTTTCGTTTGTTTTTTGGAATTTTGAAAATGCTATAACTCCAGTAATTAATTTTTTATCACGAAAAGTCATAAGAATATTTTGTTAGTCATTTTGCGTAATACTAATAACCGTACATAGAATTTTCAAATCTTCAAAAAAAGTGGTCTCAAACATTTTCAAAATGTGCTCACTTTTTGGATTTTCATCCAAAAAAGCTGGTTAACGAACTCGTTCTCTATTTTTCGGCCATAAAAAAGTGTGCCAAAGCTCAATCAAATCTGATCATTTTTTCGAAAGTTATCGTGGCTACAGACAGACAGACAGACAGACAGACAGACTGACAGACAGACAGACTACAGACAGACAGAAACCTTGGTAAAAATCGTTTTTTCTAGCTCAGGGGGTCTCAAAACGTGGAGATTTGATGAAAACCGACTATGTCAAATTTTACATAAAACCAATACCTTCTCATTAGAATGAGAATGTAATAAACCACACCCATATATATATATATATATATATATATATATATATATATATACCATTAAGCCATTTCCCTTTCGGCGAGCCTCAAGGGGTAAGCGTGACACTACCCGATTCGGGTAGTGTTTCTAGGTGGATAGTTTCTTGTAGTAAATAACTACAAGTGTGGGCTCACCACACCCACCACCGCCAACAGCAACGCAGTAGTATCAGACGGTCACCCATCCAAGTACTAACCGCGCCCAACACTGCTTAACTTCAGTGATCTAACGGGAACTGGTGTTTCCAGCGTGGTATGGCCGTTGCCATAATATATATAATAATATAATTTTGTTTAATCGGTGGAGGAGGGAGTGGCTCAGAAAATGTATCGGCTCTAGGCCTAAACTTGCCTTAATCTGGCTTTGGATTTATAAGATGGGATTGTTTGACTGATTTGAAAAAATTTGTATGGGAGGCAAACAAATTTAAAATAAGAATATGTATCATATAAATTCCAACGGGAAGATGTCGGATGAAAGATCATTAGAAGGTGAATGCCTCTTTGCATAGAAATATTCACATGTAATATTGTATCTGATTTCTGCAACGAGCCGAGCCGAGCCTATCGTCAATGATTTAAATCGATTGAAGAGCCCTTCAGGTGCATCTTGAAGGGGTTAGCATGTTAGAACCAGTAGCCCTTTATAGGAGCTTCAAGCTTCCGACTGATCGATCGTTAATGGCTAGTGCTCAAGTCTGAAAGATCGCGGCGAATTAACGAGTCGAGTGAAATTAGAGGTTGCAGCATAAGACTTCAGGGAGCAGTTGATTCCCTGATCATTGGTATTGAAGAAATTACATACGACCTATCTCAATATTTTTTATAAATGAACTTGATAGCTGAGAGACCTCAAAATAAAATCATAGGATAATGTAATCTTGAAATCTTCATTACGTATTATAATTGACAACATTTCTGTAATAAATATTCATTTTTCAAGTTTGAAATTCATATTCGACTTTAGAGAACGGCAGCAAGTTATATGGCCTAACGTCTTTTTCACGGTTCTCATTCAAGAGTAGGTTATCGCTGTGGGGCACTGATATGGATAAAAATAAAAAAATCAACAATATCCTTTCTGCAGAGAAAACTACTGGCTTACATTCACCAAAAAAATTTGAATTCTAGAACCTGATAGCACATGACTCATTCTATAACACCTTGTGCACTAATTATTTAAACTTTATCCGATAAGAGAGAAAAATCATTTTAATATATGCGAAAATGTCACCCGATCATATGTCCCTGACTATATCTTCCCAAAGTTGAATGCGCTTATTTCTTGACACATATTTAACTTTTTTTATATATGTATATGTTTTTATAATAAACCAAAATAATAAAAAATAAAATTGAGAGTAAGCTTATTACTTATAACTGTAGCATACAAATTAGTTTTTGAATGTACCCGTTATTGTCTATCACCCGGTCACATGGCAGTTTTTAAAGATTTTTTAATGAAAGAGTTGGATTTAAAAATTTTAATTTATTGACAAATGGACATTTCCGAGAGCACTTTTTGAAATAAAAATTCAATCGGTCAAATAGTTGCTATAAAGAAAGCAAATAAGGAAATTGCATAGTTTATTAGACTGGTAATATTGTCAGTACACGGAAAAAAATGGATGGTCAAAGTTAGAGAGTCAAAATTTAAAGAGTCAGTCCGTTCCTATAGATAGTCGAAAGGGCCTTCCATCATTTTTTCACATAGTCAGAGAGACTCTCATTTTATGGCCAGTCTGAGTGTTATAAGAAAATCAGATTCACTATCGGGATAATCAACGTATCCTTCCTGGATGGTCAATACGATCATCTTGTTTTCACTTATTTCGACCATTCACGGAGGAGCAGATGGCCTGTCGCGGAGGGCCATTATTTGCGCATCAATTATGCGCAAGAAAATTAAAAGGCTGAGACCATTTTCGGCGTGAGCGAATGTCGTTGAGCCGTTCAGCGTCATGTTTGCTTTTTATTGATTTTAAACATATTTTTAATATGTTTAAACTGCTTTCCGATATTTCAAACATGTGTGGACGGTGAAGTGCATTAGGGTGAACATGGTGGAAAGTTGATTAAGTTTGTTCTTTTGAATTTTCAACGTCAAATTTGATGCTTCCAAGAGATTAAGGACAAAAGCTTCACTCGACGCTCAGCTAAAAAAAAACATGCTAAAACTTTCATCATTCATTGATGATGCAGAAAATAACGAGATGCGTGATATCGGTTTCTGAATTTACTCCAGTGTTTGAAATCTTACGAATTAGTGCAGTGACGCCGTGTCCTTAGCCTCTCATGCTCCAAACAATATATGTATTGTCAATATGCACTGGTTGTGCATATCAAATCATGTCTCATACACCTCGCTCTCCAAAAATAATAAAAAGTGCTTTTAGATTTTATGTATTTTACATAAATTTTCAGGTTTTCTAGGTTTTATAGATTCCATTTTATAATTTGCAGTCTCTTATAAGGGAACTGGACTGGACTGGACTGGAATATCACATATATATGTATAACGTAGGTAGAAAAAGGAAAAAATGTATAAAAGATAAGGGATAATCACATCGATCCTCTAAGATGATCAGGTCGACTGTCCGAGGAGAACAAGTCGACTATCTGAGATTATCAAAATGATGATCAGTTCGGCCCCCTGTAATGTTCAGTCCGGCTCTCTGTGATGGTCTACACAGAAAAACGGTGGGTTCATTTTTGTTGCAGCTCATTTTTTATAGTCTCGAAATGAGATATTTTGTTCTCAAAATGAGAATACTTCAAGTGTGAAACTGTAACATGAACATAGTTGCATTCTCATTCTCCGTCGTCTCACTTTTGTTGCAACTCAAAACAACACCGAATCGGTCTACTTTTGAGGATCGACGTTTTTCTGTGTATTCGTATTCCCGAGATGATCAAGTCGACTCTCTGAGATGATCGTTTTAAACCTCTTTTTTCAACCTTTTAAAGATAGTCGCTGCGGCCATCTAGAAGAATGTCTTATAGTTGACCTTCAAATATAGTCAGTCTGCGCGTCTAGAAGGCTAGACTGACCTTCCATGTTTCTCCGTGTATCACTCAGTCACACACATGTTCTCAGTGAAAAAGACCATTCACCAGGTTAGCTCATCATCAAAATATTGTTTATCATATACCCTTTCTATCGTTGAGATGTTTCATCGATAAAAAGTAGGCCAGTAATATTACTCTACGTAATGAAATTTTCTTTGTTCATTACTGTGTCTTCAGGTCACGCAATTATTTTCATGGATGTAAGTGAAATTGATCACAAAGAGAGTTTTCGTTATAATGTTTCGATAATTTATGCAAATTATATTTACCTTTATATAGTTTTTACAAGCATTGAAATTGAAATTTTATTATTAAACATTTTAAGAATGAATTCAAAATCAAAGTACACGTATTGAGCTTGCATATTGATCATAATTAGGCTTAGAACTAATCGCAAACAGTTTTTTACTTGAATACAAATTACCTTTTCAAAAAAAATGTTTGTGAGAGAATTGTGTTGATTTTTTATTTTCATCCATTCGAGTATATGCATGGACACGGGATTGTCACATATGTGCTGTGCAAGAGTTGAAAGCGACTTAAAACGTACTTTGGCATTTACAGCCGTCATCGCTCGACCAGTAAACTTTAGCTCTACAGCACGGAACTTAAACCTGCGGACCCTGGGGTGGTTAAGCAATCACCGCAAGGTCCCACCGGAAGCAACTGTCATCTATTAAAATGAACCTGGCTGCCAGCAGAACCGCGGTAAATCACACCTATGGCCAGGTTTCTTAACCGTGAGATGAGAGGTCACAGATCGCAACAAAATCACAACGACAGGTCGGCGAAACCCTCGTGTGTCTTGAGGACACGAAGCGACCCGAGGATATCAGCCTTCTGCATCCATCTCGAAAGTGCCTCGGCATGTTTTGGGCACGCGGGTATGGCTTTGAGGTTACGAGATAGTGATTATTTCGCACCTTCGAGAGTAACAATCAAAAGGACAGTTATTTTAACCGCGTATTTTGGGTACAGTCGCTGCAGCTCCCTTTTAAGATCTTGATACCTCCCCCCTCTCTCCCTTTCATAAGGACAACCACGGGATTTCACCGGAAGTGTGTGCCATTCTAGATAATTGCATCCGCTCCTGGCAACATCGCAGTAAGTTTTCAGCTGTAACCACGCCTCCCGACACGGAGCGACCCAAGGATGACCGCCTTCTTGATTTTCCCCGCCAGTGTCTTAGCATTACGTTGACACGCAGGAATGCTTTTCAGGCCCTCAACCAGTGAAAGCTTGGCTCCTCCAAGATCACCAATGATCAGGAAGAATAGCTTAACAGAATATTCTGGGTATAACCATCGCAATCTCGTCATAAGGTCTTTATACCTCTCTTTCTTTTCATTCTCTTTCATTGTGATGTTCTTGTCAGCCGGTGGCGAAAATTCGATAACGAACATGCTTCATTTTTCGAAGTCAAGAAGATTTATGTCAGGCCTCGAGTGCGCGACAGAAACAATTATCGAGAATTCAGCACTTCTCATTTTTGACAATTGACTATTTCCCTAGGAGCGTTTGGCGGAGCGGTATCAGGGCTAATGTCGTAAGAGTGACAGAGCTGGTAATAAAGCACTTTTAGTGCCGCATTGTTCCTTTGGATTTACGTCGCTCCCGCGTGAGTTGGATATCTAGATAGAATGTGCCCTATGTGCTCAGGGTGCGTATAACACGCTCTGCAGCTATCATCGGGAATGTCTTGGGTCAATAGGTGATGGCGGTATGCCATCGTGAAAATGACACCGTCTTGACACGCCAAAGCGAAACCCTCCATGTCCGACTTCAATCCGGGTGCTTTGAGGAAATCAAACGTTAGTTCAAACGATATCTACTGATCCTTCAATTTTCTGTGGGAGATGCCGTACATCCTCTTGTTGAGGCGCTGTTCGCGGAAGTTTTTCCCGTGTGCTTTTTTGATTCGGGCCTTCAGGAATGAGTACTCTAGATGGGTAATGTTTGATGCATTTTTCTTACCCCTGGTATTAAAGTCAAGGCCAACTGTTTCAGCAGCCTCCTCCGCTGCTTTGTACAGAAACGCTCCTTTGTTCACTTCTTTGTATTTTGGTTTCCTTATTTTGATAAAAATTTAAACATATTCTTAAATATATAGTTTTAATTTAAATTTAAAGAAAAACTTGGTATAAAGCAATTATCGCACAAGTCTGAATCACAAGTGTTTAAAACAAACTGATTCTTAAACACGTACCAAGAATCCGTCAACCATTCCACCGAAAACGTTTATATGTACTAAATCGGCGTTGATAACCTCGAGCAACCTTTTCATGAGGATTTTTCTCTGCCGAATAGTGATAGTTGTGGATATTAAATATCCCTTCACGTGTGAAACTAGACTCATCACTCTATAATATTTCTTGCACAAAATCAGGGTCTACGCCATCTTGGCGAATGATCCACTGACAAAACTCCAATCGTGACTAAAAATCTAGGGTACCATATCGGGAACTCAAGTTAAGTGATATGGATGAAAGTGGTTTATTTTAAATCCTATCGGCCGATAATTTTGGCCAGTTGCTTTTCAATCAATCACAATGCATTGAATCTTGTGATGTTCGTTTTCAATAAATTTGAGTCTCTTTGGTACAAAAGAAAAATTGAGGCAGAGAATATCATGTAAAAATCTATTTACCTGTCTCTCTTAAACGCATTTTTATTCCACGAATTATATTTGTATCTGGATGTCTACGATTCTCAAATCGAAAAGCATACTCCATTGCTAAGGCACCGCATTGCAGGCTTCTCCGCTATCATGCCTCTAACACGAGAATCATGTAACAATACATATATGAGGTAATACAGAGATGATGACATTTAAGGTTTACAAAACATTAAAAATGAGTGTAAAAAACAAGTGAAAAAGGTAAATCATAAAAATACTTTTTAGTTTTGTTTAATTATTCGAAGACAAGGGATAAATAATTCGGTAGAAGATATTGATCCAGAACACGTTATTCATAATCAAAATTAAACTAATCCTTATGAAAATAAATAATTATTTCAATACCAATTTCTTGAAATTTATTTCAGATATTATTTAAATTGTTTACTACTGTTAATTATTTAATAATTACTTGGCCATAAATTGCATTTCATTGAATTTAACTAATTTTTACTCAAATGGTGGCTGACTTCTTGCAACACCGAGTAATTGCAATTAACTAATTGTTAGTCAAATCTAACATTAGTGGAATTTGATATCCCTCAAAACACACCCTCGAAAGAAACCCTCGAAAGAAACAAGGGTAAAAAAGCACCGCCAAATAATCCACTCTCACTAGCATTTAATACAAAATTATTGTATATATATGTGAGGAGTCATAAAAATTTCACAATAGAATGTTGTGAGTATCACTAAAATTCGCCAAATACTATATTAGTGAATAAAACATTTTTCTCATTGATAGATTATAATATTTCAATTATTCGTGTCCCAGAAGTAAATTATCTTCAATAATAATGATAATAATAATTTGAATTACAGAATTTTTAATTAAAAACATTTCTTGAAAATGCTTATTTGGCGGGCCTATCTAATCGATAAATTTTAGCACTGGGGCTAGTATGATTTAATTTTCCGAAATACATACAAGCCCTTTACGATTTAAAAATGAATTTGACATAAAATTCCGTAATATAGTACGAAATAAGCAATATTTTTTACGTCGACGTCAATATATCACTGGTTAGATTTATTTTATAAAGAAAACACTTTATAAGTTCAATTTCTTTCTCTATCAATTATATGTTTTTTGTTTAAAGCAGAGCATAATGCAGATAAATGCAGGCTTTCGTGATAGATAATGAAGCTAAGTATTAGCCGTTTAACAATTAATCCGAGCAATATTGACCGCCAACGTTGATAATGAAACCTCAATCCGCCGAATAATATTGAAGTAACAATGGAATGTATTGGATACATCACATACTAACCAATTTGATTATCAGCATTCGTGTCATATTTGCCAGAGCATTATGCGAGCAAGGGCTTATTAACGATCAAACTGCGAATTTATAATAAAATTATGACCTTAATTTTGATCTGAATATATCGAGTGACAGGCTATATTGTCATCATTATAAATCAATATAATTCATATTTTTTGAAAAGTTTATAAATACCTTCTCGTGGTTCTTATTTAGCGTTATGTGATTGTGCTTCCCTTATAGATCGATCGTCTGTTTTTGTACAAAAAAAAAAAAGAAAAAATGTTATTCCACAAATCGTGAACATGCGCCGGGTGTCGAACCTTTGATGTAACTTCATTCCCATTGTCGTGCTTGTACTAAGGAAGTAGGTATAAATATTACTTGCCTATCAGTTTTAATATAGAAAGTTTCATGAGATCTTGTATCAAACTGACACACTCCAGCGGAATTATAATGAACTGTTTATAAAGTGGATTATCTGAAACTAAGATTTTTTTTAAATCATTTAAAATTGTTTAAACTTTATATAGAGTATGTCAATAATTTTTTTTCTCTTTCTCTTGCAAATAGTATAAAGCAGAAATAATGTTAAAACGATTTTTATCCTCAGCCAATCATCATGCAATTTAGAGACCAATCATTGTGCTTTCAAACTCAGAAATCTATATTGTTGATGGGGTTAATGACTATATTGCATCATCTTGCAGAGGTCAATAATTCAATCATTGGTCTATGCTAGTCACTATGTTTTCGTGGTTAGTCATTGCATTTTTTTACTTTATTGTTAATTTCATTGAATATTATAGAAAATTTAAACGGAAAAAATTTGTCCCCGAGAAAGTCGGGAACTTTTCCCTAAGCCGTAGATATAGGAGGAATGTTACGAATTACTGGGAAAAAATTCTCAGATAAAACACGAAACGAGCCAAAGATGAAACGATGGCAAGTACTGTAAACTTCAAAAGAGTTATTATTGATTACTTTCTGCACCTGTTGAACAAGTTTTTTTTGCAACAATTGCAGGGAATTTCTAATTTGGGAAAAAATGAAAACAAACCAAGGATTTTCCAGGTGGTAGTTATAAAATACCGGAAATTTTAGATGTAAAAAAATTCCAAAAAATTATCGGTGATTTATGGTAATTTATCCGTAATTTATGGTAACTTGTTTCGAGTTGGTCCAAACACTACTCACAATAAGCACTTGCCTTAGGCCGACTTTTCGCCTTGTTGCACAATATCTTATTACCGTTTTTTAAAAACCATTACTTTTGCCAATACCTCTTAAAATTTGAAGAACTTTGCTCAAATAAATAAAATAAGTTGGAGAACTTTCTCCAACATATTTTGGAGATTATTTACCACAAATTGGGAAAAGTTACATAGCTATCTTAAGGAGGAACTTTCCCTAAAATATCTCAGACAATTTCTGAAAAAAATGATATGGAATACTTGCTAAATAGATTGATAGTTGAGAATATAGTACAACACGTTTGTTTCGATTTTTTCTTGTGGTTAAGAGACAGGTGAAAAGTTTAAACGACTTGTTGACTAATTGACTTTATTGAAATCAACTCGTGATTTTTTACTGCATTCCATTAGTGAAATCCAAAAATATTACTATTTCGTAAGTAAAACACTCAACTACTAGTTAAATTAGTCAAATTTTCACTGATTCAGATTTAAAGTGTGTATGGGAATTGTAGAATGCTATCTCTGATTATATAGCGTTAGAGACTAATACATGCCCGTAAAAATTGTTTTTCATATTAGAATTACACAAAGTTTTTGCATTTTTGTTGGATTAGTTTTAAAATAATTAACTTGAGCTTTATTCTGAAACTCTGCAGATTGTAGATACCATCTTGATTTGGAAAATCACATTCTCATGTCATGAGGATGTATAATAATTGTACTCACGCCTTGCACTAAAATCAAAATATAAATAAAAATATTTCATTTTAAATACTTCAGATACCGCATTTCTGTTATTTTGATTTATAGGTTCCATTCTCCAGGGATCCGAGGTGCCACAAAAGTGCCACTTATTACTTTCACTTTCGATAAAACTCTTCTGC
Source organism: Andricus curvator (assembly GCA_932195095.1). NCBI lineage: Eukaryota > Metazoa > Arthropoda > Insecta > Hymenoptera > Cynipidae > Andricus > Andricus curvator. The sequence continues at coordinate 160,298 of CAKNYM010049583.1, forward strand.
GCAGTATTTTTTGCGATAAAACTATACTGCGCAGGCTTATGTAACAAATAAAATTATTGCACAGTCCTCAATCACGTAACTGAACATAACCTAAAATTTCTCTTTGCAAACCGCACTGAACCTTTCCGACAAACCCAACAGAGACCTTCTAGAGTATTGAATAGTACATTATGTATCGAGGGCGTAAAGAAGGCTGTTTTGACGAGTGTGAACTTGCCGCCCGAGCGAGTGGGGTTCAGCGATACAATTTTTTTTTTAATAAAGATCATTTTCTCCATATTCTCACTTGCGTGGTGCAGTGTATGTGTAGCGAACGTAAAGTTTTATGTAGCGGGAGTAAAGTTTCATGTAGCGGGCGTAAAGTTTCATGTCGGTCCGGCAGCGGAGTGCGCATGAGCAACCGTCACTGGGCTGGAAGCAGCCACATTATGCCTGATTCACGTGCATGCAATGGCGCGTTTTCAAGGGGGGTCTGACAAAAAAATATTTAAGTAGAGAAATGGTCATGAAGTTCACCGTAGTACGAAAGATGCTATGAAAGGAGGTCTTCAAGGATTTTCTATTTTGTACATGTATACTGGGTAAAAAATTTCAGTTGTACAATTTAAATTATATTGCATAGTTATATGCTAATTTTTTACCCTAATTAACTTT
>CAKNYM010049584.1:5823-30617 GCA_932195095.1 Andricus curvator
ATAAATTATCAACCAAAATGGAATAGTTAAATTTTCAGTTAAAAAAAAAATAATTTTTAACCAAGAAAATAAACCGAATGTTGAACAAAAAAGTTAAATAGTCAACCAAAGAGATGAATTTTCACCGAAAATGCTGATTTTTCAACCAAACAAATTAATTTAAGACGAATTTCCCACAAAATACTTGAATTCTCAACCAAAAAGTTGAATTTTCTACCAAAATAGTTAAATTTTTCACCAAAAATATGAATTTTCAACAAAAAGTTAATTTTCAACCAAAAAAATGAATTTTTAACAAAGTAGTTCAACTTTCAACCATGTAGTTGAATTTTCTACCAAAATAGTTAAATTTTTCACCAAAAATATGAATTTTAAACAAAAAGCTAATTTTTGACAAAAAAAAAGGAATTTTTAACAAAGTAGTTCAACTTTCAACCATGTAGTTGAATTTTTTACCAAAAAGATGACTTTCAACAAGAGTTGCACTTTCAACAAAATAATTAAATTTTCAAGGAAATAGTATAGAATTTTTAACCAAAGGAGATGAATTCAGATTCAAAAATATAATAGTACACTTATCATCGAAAAAAAATTAATTTTCAACCAAAGAGATGAATCTTCAATAAAAAAATGAATTTGTAATAAAGTAGTTCAACTTTCAACCAAGTAGTTTAGTTTTCTACTAAAAAAGAGTATTTTTTAGTAAAAGAGAAATTTTCAAGAAAATAATTAAATTTTCAACCAAATAGTACAGTATTTTCAAACAAACGAGATGAATTCCGATCAAAAATATAATAGTGGACTTTTCAAAGAAAAATATGAACTTTTAACCAAAAATAGTTGGATTTTCTTATTGGGTTCTATTAATTCAGTTCGCATTTAAGTGAAAAAACGAGAAAATGGTGAAAAAGAAGAATTATTTCAAAAAGGGGAAAAGTGTGAAGTCTGAAATATGAAAGTGATTTTCAAACTTATAAAGTTATTATTGAACTGCACCGATACCAACAAAAGTAACTAGTTCAAAGAAACCAATTATTTTTAATTGCTGATGAAAAATACCTGATTTTGGTTCAGGACGATCCGATTTGAGTTGATTTTAAATTAAAATTTGGTTCACTTTCTTTCTCTGTCTCTCTCTTATAAGCATATTTTCTATACCTTCCATCTGTAATCGCGTCTCCCTTTTGTGCGGCGATTCGCAATTGCTCTAAAGACTCCTCTTCGATATCCCCACTATTCCCTCTTTCTTTCTTTCTCTCTCTCTCTGCACTCTCTTATTATGAGATGTCCCCACTACTCCACAACTATGCAAGCTCCTTATTTGCACTCATAAGCATCCTTAATTCATTAGTGTACTCTATAATCTATATGATGCCAAGCGCACGTAAAGTTTCACTTCTGCCGTGTGGCCCCAATGTCACACACATTTTTTTTCTGTATTAGAACCCTGCAAAACATGATGTGGCCTAACAACCAGATCTCCTTTCATAGAATGAAAAATATTCCCCATGAATGAATATCGCGAAATGGAAGATGGATATGTGCTTGCACATCGCAATCAGATTACCGCGGAGTCATAAATTGGTATTGGATCCAAGCGAAGCTTTTACTTTTTTCCTTTTTCACTTATCGTAAAAGATGCGCTTACGCTTCACCCGAGATGGTAAAAAAGTATTTCCTCTCTAAGTTGCCGACGAGTTGGCGTCTTTCTGAATCGTTAGACTCCATTCAGATGCATAAACGATATTCCCTTCATCTGAACCTGCTGAAAAGTTATTATTATTATTTATATCATACCATTAAGCCATATCCATCTGGGGGTAAGCGTGATTCTCTCGATTCTATCATGCAGTTCATATCAAAAAATTGAGGATGGGGATTGTACGCTGAGGGGGGGGGGGGTATATATTTTTAGAAATACCTAGAATTTCCGTGTTGTTTATTTAAATAGCACGTTAGTTCCGCAACACTCATCCGACCCAGATTGCTGATTAATCTCTCTAGCAATCACCCCAGGCTAAGAGCTTCGATCCCCTCACAGGTACCATCATTTTGTGTGATTCTTTAGAATTTTATTAAAAATTCAATGAGACGAAAAAAAGTCCTCTTTGATCACAAAAGCTGTACGCCAGCAAAAAGTTTGAAAGGTGTGAAATAAGTCTGAAAAGTTTCACAGCATGGAACTTTCCGAGGAGACAAATGTCGCTGCATAAATTACGATCTGGGAAGAGAGATTCCTTCGTTGTAAGTTATGTTTGTTTTTTTGGCTGGATGGAAATGTAAGTAAATTTTGCTCATTTCAAATAGAAATATATTTGCAGAGGGTAAGACATTTTAAGTAAATATTTAGAAAACTCTTTTCGGATCCATGGCCATAACGAGACTTTCCACGAACATAGAGAAATAAATTTTTTTTTTAAATAAATAAAACTCATATGGGTGCTATATTAAATTTAATTTACAAAGCTTCAAATTCTCAATATTTCAAGTAAAAATATTTTATTTTTGACAAAATCATTCAAGTTTTAAACAAAGAGTTGAATTTTCAAACGAAAATATGTATTTTCAACAAGAAAAAATATATTTTTCACGAAAAAAGAATTTTCAACAGAATACATTGATTTTTAACAAAATATTTGAAATTTGAACTACAAACGATACATTTTCAGTGAGAAAATATTTTTAATTTAAAATAAAAAACAGTTGAATTCTACCAAAAAAGAAGAATTTTTAGCAATATAGTCGAACCCACCACCAAAACAGAATAATTTTCAACCAAAGAGTAGAATTTTCAAACAAGATGATTAATTTTCTACAAAAAAAATGACTTTTCAACCGAATAGTAGGTTTTTAATCTACAAAATATGAATTTTTAACAAAAAATAGAATATTTCAATTTTCAGTTCAAAGAATTGTTTTTCTTCCAATAAAAAAACGTATTTTACACAAAATGGTTTAATTTTCAACCAAAGAGATCAATTTTTACCTAAAATGATACATCTTCAACCAAAAAAATGAATTTTTAGCAAAGAGGTTCAACTTTCAACCAAGTAAGTTGGATTTTCAATGAAAAAATATTAATTCTTAACGAAAATTGTAATAATTGATATTTCAAACAAAAAAGGTTTTAATTTTAAATCAAGAAAAGTTGAATTTAACAAAACGTACGTGTTTTAAACAAAATAGTTAAATTCTCAACACCACACATTAGCTTTGTTAGCAGACAGTAGATTTTTCATAAAAAGACGAATTGTCAAGCAAGACGATTAATTTTCAACCAAAAAACATGAATTTCCAACAAAATACGTGAATTTTCAACAAAATATTTGAATTCTCAAACTAAAAATGATAAATCGCCATTCAAAATTGGGTTAATTAAATAGTAAGTTAAAAAAATTCATTTTAAACTGAAAAAAAGAATTGTTAACAAAATAATTACATTTTCAACCAATGAGATACATCTTTAATCAAAAGTAGAATAAATAAATTTTTGATCAAAAAATTAATTTTTAGCCCTTGAAAAACGAATTTTGAACAAAATAGTTAATTTTCTTATTTGACCCAAATGATTAACAGTAGTTTCACTTGCAACGAAGTAATTGGATTTTCAATAAAAAAAATGAATTTTCAACAAAAAATGTAATGGTTGATATTTTAACCACATAAGGTTTTAATTTAAAATCAAGAAAAGTTGAATTCAACAAAAAAGACGTATTTTCAACAAAAAAGTTAAATTCTTAACTCAAACATATTAACTTTTTAAACAAACAGTCGATTTTTCATAAAAAGACGAATTTTAACCAAGAAGATTAATTTTCTACCAAAAAGGACAAATTTACAACAAAATATATGAATTTTTAACCAAAAAATTGAGTTTTCAACTAAAAATCATAAATTATCGAAAAAAAATGGTTAAATATTCATCCAAAGGGATGAATTTTTATCAAAAATGATGAATCTTCAACCAACAAAATTAATGCTTAACAAAGTAGTTCCACTTTCAACCAAGTTGTTGGATGCTCAACCAGAAAATACTAATTCTCAACAAAAAATGTAATGGCTGATATTTTAACCAAAACATATTTTTATTTAAAATGACAAACAGTTAAATTCGAGCAAAAAAGACGAATTTCCAACAAAATACATGAATTTTCAAACAAATAGTTGAATTTTCAACTATTTCAATATTCTACTAGATCTAACTAGATCTAACTAGATCTAACTAGATCTAACTAGACCAATATTCTACTACAAACTCAATAGTTAAATTTCAAACTAAATTATTAAATATTTAAAAATTAAAAAACGAACAAAAAACACTAATTTTCAACAAAATAGTTGAATTCTTACCTAAAATGATAAATCTTCAACCGAAAAACTGAATTTGTTAATAAAGTAGTTAAACTTTTAACCAAAAAGAAAAATTTTCAACCGAAAGAAGACGAATTTCCAACAGAATCATCAAATCCTCAACCAAAGCAGAATTATTTTTTAACTAAACAGTAGAATTTCCATGAATAGATGAATTTTTAACTACGAAGCTTAATTTTCTCCTAAAAAGACGAATTTCTTATACAGAATACATTAATTTCTGACCATTCAGTCGAATTTTCAACTAAAACTTATCAATTATCAACCAAAAATGGAATAATTAAATTTCCAGTTAAAAAAAAATTAATTTGCAACCCATAAAAACGAATTTTCAACAAAATAGTTGAATATTTAACCAAGTAGTTGAATTTTCAATAAAAAAATATTAATTCTCTACGAAAAATGTAATGCTTGATATTTCAATAAAAAAATATTTCAATTTGAAATAAAAAACAGTGGAATTCAACAAAAAATAGACGAATTTTCAACAAAATACATGAATTTTTAACCAAATAGTTGAATTTTCAACTCAAAAAGATCAATATTCGACTAAAAATTGAATAGTTAAATTTCAAACTAAATTATTAAATATTTAAAAATCAAAAAACCAAGAAAAAACACTAATTTTCAACAAAATAGTTGAATTTTTACCTAAAATGATAAATCTTCAACCAAAAAACTGAATTTTTCAACAAAGTAGTTAAACTTTTAACCAAGAAGAAAAATTTTCATTCAAAAGGAGATGAATTTCCAACAGAATCATTAAATCCTCAACCCAAGTAGAATTATTTTTTAACCAAACAGTAGAATTTCCATGAATAGATGAATTCTTAACCAGGAAGATTAATTTTCTCCTAAAAAGACGAATTTCCTACAGAATACATTAATTTCTGACCATTGAGTCGAATTTTCAACTAAAGCTTCTCAATTATCAACCAAAAATGGAATAATTCAATTTTCAGATTAAAAAAAAAAATAATTTGCAACCCATAAAAACGAATTTTAAACAAAATAGTTGAATATTTAACCAAATAGTTGAATTTTCAATGAAAAAATATGAATTCTCTACGAAAAATGTAATGCTTTATTTTTCAATCAAAAAAGAGTTTAATTTGAAATAAAAAACAGTTGAATTTAACAAAAATAGACGAATTTTCAACAAAATACATGAATTTTTAACCAAAAAGTTGAATTCTCGACTAAAAAAGATAAATCTTTTACTAAAAATGCAATAGTTAAATTTTAAACTAAATTATTCAATATTTTTGAATTAAGACACAAATATAAAAAAAAATGAATTTTCAACCGGAAAACTGAATTTTTTAACAAAGTAGTTCAAGTTTTAACCAATTAGTTGAATTTTCAAACAAAAAAGATGAATTCCCAACGAAATGTATAATTAGTTGTTGATATTTCAAGCAAAAAAGATTTAAATTTTAAATCATAAATTATTATTGAATTCAGCCGAAAAAGACGAATTTTCAACTATATAGTTGAACTTTCTTATTGGGATCTATTAATTCACTTCGAATTTAAGTCGAAAAACGAGAAAAATGGGCAAGAGAAACAGGAAAAAGACTGCAAAGCCTGTGATAAATAAATAGGTATTTTGATAATTTATATTCTAAAGAATAATGGTTTAAATAAATATTGAAGTTTATTTAAAATACTATAAAAGTTAGTCGGCCTACGCAATATTTTAGGTGCAGTTCAGACAGAATTTAATTTTTAAATGAATTGTTTATATTAACAGAGCTGAGTTTACTGTTTTTCTTTAATGAAATGTTTGAAAAATACAAACTTTCCAATCGAGTGCAATGAATTTTAGAAATCTGTATATTTTCGACTCGTGACATAATCTAATTAATTTTTGGGAGAATCCTGGACGCACTGGAAGCTTTTCTCAAGATGAACTCATTTCGGATGTTACACCCTCACGACATTTTTTTATTGAGACGTTCTTTTTCTGGCAAATTTAGTCACCTGGGAATTTCACAGTGAATGTTATTCCTTCATTCAGAGTCGATCCACGACAAAAATTTTGCGCAGACTCTTCAGTAATTCAACTGGCTTGGTCGAAATGACTCCTCGTATTGGATAACTGGAATATCACGGATGACCGAGTGCTTTGTATTTGATTCCGAAGGATTCCAGGATGTTCATGCAGTATTCCGAACACGATCTCAAGACAATCGTCACGTTTTAGTAGACACGTTCCAGAAAGTTTAAAGAAAATTCTTTCCTGATAGGATGCATTTAATATTTTCAAATTGGTTACTGAAGTAGTAGTTGCACCCTTTTCTAGTCCATTTATTTCTGATACAAAAAAATTGCATTCAAGAACTATAAGTGGAATATATTGAAGACTGCCCTATACACTCAGATTTTATTTTCTCAAGTACACTCAGATCCCGAGATAAGCTCGGTTTCGGGCATGGCTTGCAGTGACCTTCAGCATATCTCGGGGGAATGCAAGTTGAACACTAAACAGGCAGGGCTGCATGAATCATTTCTGTCATATTTGGAAGCATGACGCAACCTGATGCAACTGACGCGCTGAGAGTGCGGCTCTAATGCTTTTTGTCACGCTTGTCTTGAGCTCAGCCTCTCTTTCGATCCCCCGGTTCCCGCATCCACAAATTCCGAGGCCTCAAGTTCTGGGAATAGCTTAAACTCAGGGTGCTTATCTCGGGAGTTGAGTGTTACAGCCTCAGATGCTCCTAAAACTGGGGAAAGAGGCTTTTGTTCACGAAAATAGGGAAATAAATTCTTTCAACGAAAAATACTGTAGATACCATATTGAATTAAGTATGAAACGCTACAAAATCTCGATTTTGAAATTCCCCAACTTTCCCTCACTTTCCCTGACTTTTCCGTCACTTTTCCCTGACCAGTATAAATTTTTCTTCCAGGTAAGAAAACGACTTTACACCTAGGATATCAATAATGTTAATGGAAAAAATTTTTTTTTTAAATTAATTTCAAATGCTTTCAGTTTCAACAAGAGAGATGAATTTTCAACCAAAAAAAAGGAATTCTCAACAAAAAGTGTATCGGTTGATATTTCCACACAAAATATTATAATTCTCAATCAAACAGTTAAATTCAATCAAAAAATAAGTTGAATGTTCAACCACAACAGATTAATTTTTAACCAAAAAAAGTAATTTTTAGCAAAAGAGTTGAATTTTGAACAGGAAAGATTTTTCATTAAAAAAGACAAAAATAAAAATTTTGTACAAAAAGAAAAACGAATTTTCAATAAAATAGTTGAATTTTCAACAAAATAGTAAAACTTTTAACCAAGGAAATGAATTTTTAACTAAAATGATAAAGGAAAAAAATGTCATCAATAATGTTGATATTTTAAGCCAAAAAGACGAATTTTGTAAAAAACATTTAAGTTTTCAACCCGTGAATAAAAAATTTTTCACAAAAAATAGAGAAAATTTCAAGATAATAGTTAAATTTTTAACCAGAGAAATAAATTTTTAACTGAAATGATGAATCTTTAACAACAAAAATGAATGTTTAAATAAATAGTGCAAATATCAACCAAATAGATCAATTTTCTACCCAAAAAGACAATTTTTCAATAAAATGCGTGAATTTTCAACTAAAAATGATAAATTTTCAACCAATAATAGAGTAGTTAACTTTCCAACCAAAAAAATGAATTTTCAACTACAAATATGAAACTTCATTTACACCAGAGACTCGCTATTTGAACGCGCGATCGAACGCGTTATATGAATTCCTAGAATTGCTGGTCCCCACAGTTTCTCACGGGGCAGGGCGAGAGACGGTTGCGTCTCCGCCTCTGAAGGGACGCATGCACTATACTACTCAGTCAAGTAGATTGCGCAATATTATGGAAACGTTTCAGGCGACCCTGTCTGTGTTTACGTTTCGCTGTACGCGTTATATGAACAAGGCCATTTTCAGGCAACCCCCGAGATTATTCATCTATCGAGTCTCTGGTGTAATTCGAATTTCGTTAAATCTTTAGGCCAAAAAGAAGATGACTTCTCTATCATGAGATGAATTTTCAATCCAAAATGACGAATTTTCAACAAAACAGTTGATGCTTCAAGCATATAGCTGAATTTTCAAGCCAAAAAGAATTTTTTATTTTTTTTTATTTTATTCATTTATTAATTATTATTTATTATTCTTATATATTATTTTTATTTTTTTCATAAATTTTCTACCATAAAGATGAACTTTCAATCCAAAAGGACAAATTTTCTTTAAAAATGACGACTTTTCAACAAAACAGTTTAATTTTCTACCAAAGATTAAAAAGTCCAGAAATTGTTTATAATTTTGATTAAGTGAGATTAAAGCACTTTTTTCCCGTACGTATACATTCTTCAGAGGTATAACGTTTTAATTTGCTGTATACTTTATCGTACTTCATGTGTACATTCACTGAGAAAAAGGTTGGGCTTGGACAACAAATTAATTTTGTTGGTATACATGCAACAAACTTTTTTTGTGCCAAGAAAAAAAAATTGTTGAAGGAATATTTTTCCTGTGTTTTACTAGGAAGAGGTATAGAACAAATCCAACTAAAGTAAAAATAGATTTATGTGAAATCCAACTATAATCAGGGTGTCTACTCACCTGGAAAACGTGGAATTGTTACAGAATTTGCATATACCCAAAAAAACCTAAAACTTTCAGTACACATTTTTTAAAGTCAGGAAAGTTTATTGAGTGTGCTTAAAACTTTGTTTTAATTCTAATATAAAATTAATGTCCTGTTGGACACATAGAATTGTTTGAGGCTTATCGTCCGATCACTGAAGTTAAGCACCGCTTGGCTCGGTTATATTTGGATGGGGGCCGTAGTACTAGACGGGAAGTGTACTTTGTCATCTTTTTAAGCTGTCTTCACTCTCTAACTTATAATAATAATAATAAAATAAGTAATGTTTTTCCAGTGGTGAAAGTAACTTTTTTTAAAATACTTTTATTTAAATCATACTTCCTTTTTTCATTTTCACTAATCTCAAGAAAATTTATTTGGAAATTTCCAGATGAAAGATTGAAAAGAGAAAAATTAGAAATTAGAAACCTAATAATAGGAATGGCTTCCTACTATTGCAGGCCTCAAATTAAAAACATCATTAGGGGAAGATTGGGATGCGCATGTGATTACTTAGTTCTCTAGAGGACTAAAAGCCACATTACTTCGCTATGACGTCACCAATCGAGGAAAGACAAACTTAGATTCTTCTGAACGAACGTGTTAGTCGCAAGTTTCGGCGCGGGTATTGGGGAAAAGTTATTTAAATTGCGTTTAGTTTACATTTTTTCATATACTTGAAGGTTAAAGAAGTCTTCCAATTTTTTTACGGTTTTTTATCAATTAATTTCTAAGAGATAATTCCTATTTAAATCACCCTTATTTTCGAAAAAAATTATCAAAATCTGTATAAACAGGAGAACCCAGAAATTAAAATTGCAATTACAGCAAATTTTCTTGAAATTTGGTATTCAATAGAATTTTTTTCTACTGTAATTCTGTACTAAAAGGTCCGCACACGCGCAAATAAATTTTTAAACATTAGAAAGTTTTCAAGTAGGTACCCGAAAAAAATTATTTTTTATTTACAAGGGTGTTAAGAATGTTTTGCGAAATCAGGGATGAGTTAAATAGGAATTATCTTTTAGAAAATAATCGATTAAAATCCGCAACAAATTTGGAAGACAAAAAAGTTTCAAAAAAGACCTTCAAATAGAAGAAATCTCCCTGCAGTGGATAATGCAACTTACAGTGGATAATCATTAATCAAAAATACTAATATATTACATTCTATCGATTCCATATTTAGTATACTTCTTTAGGATGCCAATACGCTATATTTTTTGCATTGTAGTGATTTCAAATCCCAGAATTTATTTATTTCGACCCGGCCACTCACTATATCTTTTTAGAGTACACCCGACTCTCAGTTTAGAAACTCGCGGTTTAGGAAATCCTAGAATTGCTGGTCCACACAGTTTCTCAGCTCAAGGGACAAAAGACGTTTTCGACTCTCGCCTTGGAAGGGCCACAGTGCGTGAGTACTCAGTCGAGTATATTGCGCAATATTATGCGTTTCACCTGGAAACGGTTCAGGCGGCCCGGACTGTTTACCTTTCGAGTTTCCCGATTTAGGAACAAGGCTATGTGCGGGCAACCCCTGACACTGTTCCTAAACCGAGACTCGGGTGTATTATTTTAAATTGAAAAAAAAATTAAGTTGCTTTATTATACTTCATAAAAACACTAAATCGGGGAGGGGGTAGGCCCTTGGTTCCAACAAATACAAGTTGTTGAAAATATTTTTTGTTTCTTTTTTCAGAATGGATAATGACGTAGCGTGGAGGGTTCAGGTAGAAGCAGAGTCGACATCGGTCGTGGATTGCCGACGGTGGTTATCGAGTTCTTCTCGGTGGTGTTTGTCTCTCCTGGGGTTGCAGAAGATTTCGGGAATTTCGGGGCCAGTCCTCGTTGGGCGCGGCAGGGGTGCCAGGGTGGCGATGCGACGATGAGCCCGTCGAAGGAGGGGCAGTACGTCACCCGACAACCCCCTGAAGAAGCACGTCCCGTAGCCAGGCCAGGTTCCTCCAAACCGGGAAATCAAAAAGGTGCGACCTCGATCGATCAAAAAACTGTCCATCGTGGCCATGGACCACGAGACCAGAAACGGCACAGGCAGCAACGACGCCGACGAGGAATTCATCAATATTCACTTTATCATCGGGGAACGCAAAGAAATCGCCAGTTTTCGACCCGACCAAGTTACTAACAAAGAACTAAAGGGTAAGAAATTCTAAAGTCCGCAGTCTGACCCTGGGAATTAGCCGGGAATGAAAGTAAACCCGGGAAACCCGGAAATTAACCAAAAATACAAATTCGAGCCGGGAATCACATTTAAAGTTTTGGATAATATGTTTTTTATTAATCGTGATAATAAGACAGATTTGAATGTTTATACTTTTCTTAAAAGTTGTAGTCACGAGATCTCGCATTCATTTTTAAAGAGACTGTCGACATAGTTGAACAAAATTACCGAGGATAAGATGTCTGGGAAAATTTAAAATGATTTAGATTTTATGTTAAAGGATTAATTTTAAGTTTTGAATATTTCAAAATGTCGAAAAAGAATCTGGAAGATTTTAAGAACATCTATTTACTTTGCCAGGATTTTAAATAATTTTACGAAAACTTCATTATTTCAAAAGCTATTTAAAACTTTTGAAAAAAAAAATTCGAAAATCGTTTAGATTTTGAGCATATTTCAAAACTTTTTAAATAAAATTGAGATTTTTAAAAATTTTGAAAATAAAGAAGCTTTTTTAGCATTTTGAAATATTTTAAGATCAAATGATTTTAGGAAAAATTCGAATAAGTTTAGGAGACATTAAAAAGTTTTGAAATGGTTAAAAAATAATTTAAAACTTGAAAAGATTTTTAAAAATCCAAAACAATATATAGATTTTTGAAAATTTTGAACAAAAAGTTTATAAGCTTCTTAAAAATTTTGAAAGGTTTCAAGAGAACAAAACAGTTTAAAAAAAGAATCCGAAAGATTTTAAGGCAATTTTTTAATTATGCAGATTTATTTTAATTTTTAGGAGAAATACTAGTCATTTTGAAAGATATTTAAAAACTTTAGAAGTTTATGCATAATTTTTTTTTAATTTTGGACAAAATTTTAATGATTTTTTTGAATATTTAGATATTTTGAAAAGATTAAAAAATAACCTAAAATTTTAAAAGATTTCACAATTTTTTAAACAATTTGTGGAATACAAATTCAAGCCGGGAATCACATTTAAAGTTTTTGATAATATGATATTTTTTATTAATCGTGATAATAAGACAAATTTGAATATTTATACTTTTCTTAAAAATTGTAGTCACGAGATTTCGCAATGTCGAAAAAGAATCTGGAAGATTTTAAGACCATCTTTTTACTTTGCCAGGATTTTAAATAATTTTACGAAAACTTAATTATTTCAAAAGCTATTAAAACATTCGCAAATCGTTTAGATTTTGAGAATATTTCAAAACTTTTAAAATAAAATGTAGATTTAAAAAAATTTTGAAAATAAAGAAGCTTTTTTAGCATTTTGAAATATTTTAAGATCAAATAATTTTTAAATGATTTTATTGAAAAAATGTATTTAGAACGAAAGTTCAAAATGATTTCAAAATATTTCAAATGATTTCCTAAAATTTCGGAAAAGTATGCAGAAGATTTCAAAGCCAAAATTTTCAATTTTGATAAATTAAACAATTTTAGGAAAAATTCGAATAAGTTTAGGGGACAATTAAAAAGTTTTTAAAAGGTTAAAAAATAATTTAAACTTGACAACATTTTTAAAAATCCAAACCAAGTATAGATTTTTGAAAATATCGAACAAAAAGTTTAGAATCTTCCTACAAATTTTGAAAGGTTTCAAGAGAATGAAAAAATAAAAAAAAAAGAATCCGGAAGATTTTAAGGGAATTTTTTAATTATGCAGATTTCTTTTAATTTTGAGGAGAAATACTATTCATTTTGAAAGATATTTAAAATGGGTAGAGGTTTCTGCATAATTTTTTTTCAATTTTGGACAAAATTCGAATGATTTTTTAAAATATTTTGAAAAGATTAAAAAATAATCTAGGATTTTAAAAGATTTCAAATTTTTTTAAACAATTTGTGGATATTTGAAGATTCTGAAATACAATTTAAAAGCGTTTTAAGAACTTGGAAAGTTTTCAAGAGAATAAAGAAAATGTCTTAAGATTTATGGGAAAATTTCAATTAACTGTCCACTGTTATTTGAATGTTTTCAATTCAGATAGATTGCCATTTGGAGTAGTATGAGTTAAACTTTGAAAATGGTTGGTTAATTTCACATTACATCTAAGATTACATCTAGTTTTTTATCAATGGAATGACGATTTTTGATCTACATAGTCTAAACCAAAATGGTTATAATTTTTAGCTGTGAAAAAATTCCTCTCTAGCTTCGCTGGGATTCGAACCAAGGTCTACAGGTTTCACAGCTAAAAATTATAAGTATTTGGGTTTAGACTACATAGAACCAAAACCGGCATTCCATCGATAAAAAGCTATCACTTAAAACAACAAAACATAACATGAAAACTTAATTAATTAAAAATAAATCAGGATTTATATAGAGTAATACTAATTAGTACTAAACCTGCATGTATTGAGATCAGTTGTCAGTATCAGTATTTGTTTGAAATTCAAATGCAAAGTTAGTGAATTGGTGGAGCAGGTTTGCAAAGTAATTTGCTAACTAGTTGAACCATGTTGTATGTTTACATTAGTCGTGTCTCCAGCCAATCAAATAATTGCTTAAGGTGCTTAATGCTTAGGTGTATCAGTAGACTATTAAACTTGATTCCAGATTCACTAATTGATGCAAACGAAATGATGGCAATGATAGGAAAATTATTACAAAATAATGCCCGCTGCCGAAAAAATCTATATTTTATAGGATCCTATAGGATTTCCAATTATGTAAAAGGATTTTTGAGGATTTTAAGATTTTAAGTTATTTTAATATATTCCAACGAATTTCAGGAGATTAAAAAAATGTCAAGGGATTTCAAAGAAGTTTGTAGCATTTCCAAACATTTCAAGCGATTTCAAACGATTTCAGAAGATTTATGGCATTTTATAGGACCTTCAATTATTTCGAAGGATTTACGGGATTTTAAAAGATTTAAAAGGTTGTAAGCTGTTTTAACAAATTCCAAAGAATTTCAAAATATTTCTACAAACTACAAGGGATTTCAAAAACTTTTATAGGATTTATACATTTTTTTAGCTCAATTTTAAGGGATTTTTAGAGAACTTCGGAAAATAAATTAAATAAAATGAAATTTCAATGGATTCCTAACGATTCCAAAGACTTCAAGGGATTTCAAGGAATTTTATAAGATTTGAAGAATTATATTAAATCTTCAAGGATTTCGAAGATGTCTAGAAATTCGAACGGTCTTTTTTAGAGAACTTTGATGAATGAGTTTAATTCCATTTATAATAAAAGGATTTTAAATGATAAGAAGTCAGTCGTGTATCCAAGGATAGGAACGAAACCAAATATAAAATTCTACAATTTTTCTATTTTTCTTTAAACTGTGTTTCACAGTTTAAACACACAATTTCATAAAAAAAAATTTATAACCGCGTAACTTAAGTGTAACCTGGAAATTGGACAGAAAATCAAAAAGCCGGAAGCCTATTTTAAGAATGAGTAGCTTATAGCATTTTATATTAAGTTTGTTGAAGTAAAATTTTCTAAAGCTGAAAACTTCAAATAATACTGAAATGTCTTGATAAAAATTCACACGGTTCCCTTGACGCGTTATTTTCAAAGATTCCTAAATACATTTTAAATACATGGATTTTTCCCTAAAACTTATAATATTGCAGTTCAATTATTACAATTATTTTAATTTTAATATTTCAAGCAGGGAAAGCTTGATATATGTATATAGAATTCTTTATTGAATTTCAAAGAATTTATTCGAGAAAATAGAGTTGCTTCATGAAATTTCAAAAATTTTCAAATATTTCAAGGTTTTTCCTCTCTCAATTGAGGTATTTGAAGGAATTTTCAATTGATTTTAATGGTCTGAAAGGAATTTCAAATCTTTTTTTTTCTCTTAAAAATGCTGACATGTTAGGGCTTTTTGACAGATTCCAGGGATTAATTTAATGGGTTTTCACTAAATTTTATAACAATTTAATCTTTTTCAAAAAATTTGCTCACAATACATCAAGGACTTCGCAGCATTTCAGAGATTTTTTTACATATTCGAGATTATCTCCGAAAATTTTTTTTAAAGCACTCAATATTACGAACGTTTAACTTCAAAATGCGACGTTATTGTGAACTAACTCCTTGACGCGCTATTTCAAAGATTCTTAAAGACATTTTAAATACATGGATTTTTCTCTAAAACCTATAATTTTTCAATTCAATTATTTCAATCATTTTAATTCTAATATTTCAAGTAGGAAAAAATGGAATATATATATGGTTCCGTGCCTAGAGGTAGGCCGGGTATCGGCAGATGGGAACATATGAACATATGAAGAATGGCCCTCTTCGACGAAGAAGGTGTACATCTCGAAACAGTGAGGGTACGTGGGTTAGCTTTCGCAGATGAAAAGATTTTTATGGCAGAATCAATCGAGGACTTGCAAAGAATTTTGAATAAACTTAATACAAGCATGAAGAATATGGGCCTCAAAAGTAACGTAAATAAAACAAAAATCATGGTCTTTGAAGAAAAAAGTGAGAAAACATTGTGCAACATTGTCCTAAATGATGATAGATTAAAACAAGTTGATAAGTACGTATATCTGAGTAGCCTATTCACTAGCGACGGAAAAATAGATGAGGAGTTAGATAGTTGCATAAATGAGGATAAGAAGGTTATGAGTAGAGCAGGGTCCATTCTCAGAAGTAAAAACTGATGGATGGTAAATGGCGATGATATTCTTATCAAAGTACTCCCCTTTGGAAGCCTCAAACTTCTTCCAGTAATCCTCCCACTTTCGGAAGTACTCCCTAAAGTCACCTTTCGGATTAGGGAACAGCTGCTTCGTCGCATTCTGTTTTATTTCCTCTACGTCTTGAAATCGTTTCCCTTCTAGAGAATAATTCAGTTTGGGAAGCAGCCAGAAATCATGAGGATCTAGGTCAGGACTGCATATCGGCTGCCGAAGTTGTGTAGTGCCATATTTCACCAGAAATTGCTGAATAAGCTGCAATGAATGTGCAGGTGTAATCATTTGAGAACTTCCTGGTAATACTCTTTGTTCACCGTCTGACCTTTTGGAGCCTATTCCTGACGCACAACACCTTCCTGGTGACATTTTGAGGTGTTTTGACCGTTGTGGGCCTGTCAGAGCGAGTGGCACTTTCCACTGAAGTAAGACCACTTTTAGATCGCACAAACCACTCTTTAATCACCATACACTTTCCAAATCATAGCGTTTGTTTCCGAACATGAATAGCCAAGTTTTTGGCAAAATTTAATGCATCCTCTTTGTTCGGTGCGTTCCGTCATCCTGAAGTGCGACGCGTACGTTGTTACGCTTTTACGCAACTGCGTACTCTACTCAACTGAAGATTCGCAGGTCCATGTCAATTAGTAGGGAGCTTCACAGATGTCCGCCCTAAATGTTAAATACCTATTTTTGACAACAGCACAATTAGTTACAAAGTTAGAGCACAAGGTGGGATACTCTCCAAGCAGACCTCGTAGATCCAAAGACTTAGAAACTTTTCGATTCAGATTTTGATAGTATTTGCGATGCCTAAAATTTGAACAATTTGTACAACTCTCGAACTACCAGCATTCTACAAATTCCTTTCCCTATTATTCTCTTGTCTAACGAACGCCTGTCTGTCTGACAAGCAGAGTCTTTGTCCACTAACGAAATTATGTTTACTTATGCTTCTCCTGATTGTTCACCAAGCACCAGCTACAAACACTATCACGAGTCCAGCAGACTTCGGCATTTCCGTTGACGCTGTACATACTCGAGTCCGATACTTGAAGGAAATGCAATTCAATCACGGCCATAAATAAAGTTTTAGTAGTATTTGAGCTCCTATCTTAGTAGGAGTAACATCAATCGTTTATTTACTCCTTCGATATTTCTTTATGGATATCAGTCAGTGGAGGAAATAAAATAGTTTTATTTAACGACACCATTAATCAATTTTAAGTATATCGGTTTATGGAGTTCCCCTATCCATCAGTTATTGTGTATAAACATGAGAAATTATTATTCAGAAGTTTTCCATAAGTTTTCTGTAAGCAGCACCTTAAATAACTGTCAAGAATAATCAGGGCTGCCACACAGTCACTTGAAGTCACTTTTTTTCAAATCAATTTTTTAAGATAAAGTCACTATAGTCACTTTTTAAAATAAAGACATCACTTTAGTGACTTTTCTTTCAATAAGTTAACACCTGGGTTAACCACTATTGAATTCAGGTCTATACCTATTTCTAATCTTTCTTGAATTCTTTTAAAATATTTTAGTGTATTTTAAAAGATACCTAAAATTTGTAACAGATTTCAATCATTTGAAGGGATTTAACCGGATTATTTTTATTCCAGAGTATTTTTAAGATTTCAGAGTATTTTTAAGATCTTAGAGTATTTTTAGGAATGCCAAGAAATTTGCAAGAATTCTAAAAAGTTTCAAGCGATTTCAGTCAATTATCTAAATATCTGGTTTCCCAAAACTTAATAGATCCAATGCAATCCGGCTTCCGGACAAAACACAGTACACAAACAGCAACTCTTAAAGTTATCAATGATTATAAAATGGCATCAGACAATAAAGAGACCACGATTGTTGTGTTGTTCGACTTTTCTAAGGCATTTGACTCTTTGAACCACAGACTCCTCCTGCTTAAGTTGAAGTCCTTTAGATTGGCAGACATGGCACTTAGGTGGTTTGAATCGTACTTAAATAGTCGGTTTCAACTAGTAAAAAATAGTAGAGGCGAGCAGTCTGATTGGATGGAGGTAGGATGTGGAGTTCCTCAGGGTTCTATACTTACTCCTCTCCTTTTTAACCTGTATACCTCGGAACTGGGTAGAGAGTTGACACATTGTAAGAACCACAAATATGCTGATGACTTCAAACTTTATCTTTCGGGTCCTGTTGCCTCCTTAAGAAATCTCCTTACTCTCGTACAGGAGGATATCGATAGAGTGGTGCATTGAGCAAGTACTAATCGGCCTTCACTCAATCCTGCTACGGCAATTGTGATTGGGCCTTCCCCTTTCCCATCTTCTAAAGCGATAATGACTCTCTCGCCACTACTGATCAGTGGGCGGATTATAGATTTTGTTGAGGTTGTAAGAGATCTTGGATACATACTGAACAGAACCCTATCCTGGAAAGAGCAGGTAATCGACATCTCGACATTTACTTTACGCAAAGTATATGTTCTTGAATCAAGTAAATGGTGGTTCTAAATACGGACAAGTAAACGCGTTTTCTTGATTTGATGATAATTCTTTTTCCGTGTATACTTCTGACTAAGAGCTTGATTCTGCCCCACTTTGATTTTGGTTTCATAGTATATGATGACATAACAGATGAACTTAATTCTAAACTTGAGAGAGCACTTAATGCCTGTATTTGTTTTATCTATGATTTAACTAAACATGTACACCTAACAACCTATCGAAAGCAAGCAGGGCTTCTGAATGTAGCTAAGAGAAGACAGTATTTTATGGGTAATTTTTTATAAAATCTCTTTCACACCGAAACCCGGCAATATCTCTTCAATTTATTTGAAATTTTTCACGAAAATCTGCCTGCCCATTCCAAATTTCGAGAAAGAAAAAAGGTAATGATAGTTTCGAAGCACCGAACGTGTCAATTACAACATTACACAGTTAGGGGTGCTTGACTCTCGAAAAAACTGCCTGTATCAATTAGGGAAGCGCCTTCCTATTTCCACTTCAAAAAATCCTTTTTTATGTATCTGATTAATATTGACAGTCATATTTTAATTTATTCAACTCAATTACATCCTTCGATTTATAGGTTTGCGACAAGCTACCTAATGCTTTGTTGTAACTCTGCATCCTCATTCAATATTGATCCTCTTCAATCTCACACAATTAAGCTAGCACATTCGCTCTCGTACTTATTATTATTATTATCTAATAATTTGTTAAAATCGCTGATGTACTATATAATTATTACTTCAAGAATATTCTTCGACCAGCGACTGTATTTTTAGTAATAGTATATGTATCTCCTGTTTCTAGAGGGCTATTTAGCCCTAGGGACTTATGCTAAATAAATAAAAATAAATTTCAAAAGATTTCAAAGGATTTGAAATGTTTTAGGGCATTTTAAAATATTCCAAGGAATTGTGAATAGATTTTAATCGTTTGAAGCGTTCTAAACGATTTTCCACATTTTAGGGTACTTGAAAAATTGCAAGGAATTTTCAAGGACACCAAGGGATTTCAGAAGATTTAAAAGGATTTGAAATATTTTCGGGTATTTTGAAAGATTCCGTCGAATTTTCAATAGATTTCAATAATTGAAAGAGATTTCAAAGAATTTTTAAGAATTTCAATGAATTTAAGGGATTTAAACCAAGTTTTATGGGATTTTAAAGAATTTACTAGAATTTTTTAAGATATGAAAAAATTGTATAGGATATGCTATGAAAAATTATTTTCAGAAGTTTTCCATAAGTTTTATTTAAACTTTAGATTAGATTTTGGTGAAAATAATATTGATCTGAATACGGACAATACAATATTTTCTTGATCCAAGACAGTATTTCTTGACTGAAAAAATGTGCTTGAATAAAGAAACTTAATTTTGTGTAATCAAGTACATTTTCTTGGGACAAATACAAATTTCTTGGATTAAGAAGATATTGTATCTTCCGTATTCAGACCAATATTTTCTTAAGGCAATGCTAATTTCTTTTGCGTGTAAGGTTTCAGGATATTTAAAAAGAATCCAAGGGATTTTATAAGATTTCTGAGGATTTCAATGATTTTAAGGAATTTTAAAAGCTCTCAAGGTATTTTAATCAATTTTCCAGGAATCCGGAAAATGGATTTTAAAGAATTCACTCACAAGAATTGAGGGATTTTAAAAGATTATTAATTTATTATTATTTGATATCATTGTATTATTATATTATATTATTATGTATTATATATAATATTATTATTTATTATTTGTTTCGTATTATTTAGGGTATTTTTAACATTCCAAGAAATTTTAAAGACCTTCAAAAAGTTTTAAGGAATTTCAAAAGATTTTACAGGATTAAAGATATCTCAGAGTATATTTAATGGATTTCAATAAATTGAAGTAATTTCAAGGGATTTGAAGGTCTTACGGTATTTTTCAAAATTCCAAGTAATTTTCAAGAGCCGTACAAAATTTTAAAGGATTTTTTTCAAATTCTTTGAATCCCTCTCAATATGTCTAAACTTATTTCAAACTTACTGAATTCAATCAATTTTTTCATTATTTTAAATTGTTTTAAATTCACTTGATTTTTTTTTCAAATTCACCATGAATTTTTATGAAAGTCAAGGAATTTTTTATTTCCCTTAAATTCCGCTAAATTCACAACAGGAAATCATCCTATTCGTTTAAATTCATCTGTAATCGTGGTAATTTTTATCGAATTCGCTTAAGGGGGTATTTCTATTTGACCGGGCCAAAAAATTCGATTTTTTTTGTTGATTTTTTGATAGTATATAATATGTGGAATTTCTACGCAAAGGGATTTGTTTGGTTCGGAATTTTTTAACGAAGCTGCAGCAGGGTCAACTGCGCAGAGCGGAGAGTACTTAGCCGCACGCTGTGGAGGGCCGCATCTGCTGTCAGGCGGGCTGGTCATAAATGTCTATAATAGAGACATTGTTCGTCTCAAACAAGACCGATTAAGCTCAAATTTGGAGGATATATTCATCAGATGTTTGGCTATAGCCCGAACTAAAATAAATAAATAATAATGATTTTTGAATTTTCAGCAAGTCAAAAACTACCCCCAAAATAGTCAAAATTCGCTAACAAAATTTCAAATGGGCGCCATTTTGTCAATTTTCAATATTTTGTTGTTGTTTTAGTCCCGGCTATAGCCGTACTCGTATATTTTAAGAATCTCCACGATTATTTTGTTTGAGATGAACTGGAGCAGCTGAATCATGTCACCCAAGTGAGGGTGTCGTTTCCGGGACACATTTTTTGAAATATTACAGTGCCCCCTATTATTTCTTTTTTAATTGGTAACCTTGTATTTTTTCAAGTTTAAGACCTGCTTAAAAATATAAGAAAACTTCCATTCAAAAATATTAAAAATTGTATTTTTTTATGAATTTTTGAAAACCGCCTGAAAAAAGCTCAGTCAAATAGAAATACCCCCTTAAATTCTTTGAAATTCAAGTCTTAGTCACTTTTTGAATTAGAAATTAGTCACTTTTGGTCGTTTTTTAGTTTTTCGTATCCCCGGGCATAAACCCTTATAGATTCGGTCGGATGTCCGTCCGTCGTACTTTTTTCCAAAGAGGGGAAGTGAGAGGAAATGAGTGGAGGGAAATTAGAGGAAGTGGGAAAAAACGGGTTGAGGGAAAGTTGGGGAATGTAGGGGGAGTAGGAGGGAGAAAGTATGGGAGGGGGAGGTTTGAACGTCTTGATTTTTCGAACCATTTTGCAATATTGCATATTATATATATAATATATATTTAACCATTAACTAACTACCCTAATATGTTACGAAACCATTATTCGTAGGCGCGCGGCGCCAACTTTGAATAATTTCTTTAAGTGGATTAGGCTGTTGCAGCCCTGCGAATAATAAATTAAAAATGGTTTTATTCCATTTATAGAAGCTTCTATATTAAAAATATTAAAAGATTAGAATTCTGTTCTTTAAATATCAATGGTCAGTGTAAATAAGAAATTAGGGAAAAATTAAGGAATTTCAAAAATGAAGTTTTGCGGCCACCATGAATATGCAGTTTAAAATTTTGCCTTCTTTTCTTATCTAAAGTAATACCCAACAATTTGGGAACGTCCTCTCATAAAAGTAATGTGAGAGAGGGAATCTTGAATATTGATAGATTAAAATGATATTAACCCTAAAATCAAGGGAGGTACATTATATAGGTGGCTTGCTTAATGGTTGAGCGGAGCATGAGTATCGATTATGGGCGATCGATTTATTGTCATAGACATTATCAATATGCTTCCTGGAAAAGTACCAAACTCCTTCTGGGACATGAAATTTGGCGGAAATTACAAAACCGCCATCGACCTTCTACGGACGTACGACCACAACCCGATTCCGGTTATAGATCAGCGACAACCCTTCCTCAAGGATTTTAAACCCTTGTTACCCGGCAAGCTTGGAACAGGTGTCCTCATTTTCAGCAAAGAGCTTTTTCATACAAAGACTCCACGTTTAAGAAATTTAGAGTAGACTATATCCGTACTTCACCTTCGAAATGATAAAAATTTTTAAGGAAGATAGGTAAAGATCCGCTGGATATTATGGCAATAAAGAAAAGCAAGAAGTTTGCACCTGAGCCACCAGCACTTTGTAGAAAATTTCCACATTGGGAAAACTTGAACGATCCTTATTCAATCAAAACTTTTTTCCACTTTTCAAAAGTAGTATGGAAGGTCAAAGACAAAAATGCCAGATATCTGTGAGGGGCCGTTCAAAAACCACGTCACAATACGGGAGGGGGGGGGGGCCAAGTTTTGTGACGTAGGAGGAGAGGGTAACGCAGAATATGACATCACACATGGAAAATATAAATGTGAATAACAATTTTTTGAAATGCTTGAGAAAATGAAAATTGGTGATTTTATTTTACAAATAAAGCATCTTAATACATATTTCACACTATTTCCCCTATTGCCCTCTTGACCTCTATTCAGGGTTTTGTAGCTCTAGGCGGTAACATTTATAGTTTCGGTCAGATGTCCAGCGTCCGTCGTACTTTTGTCCAAGAAGGGGAAGTGCGGGGAAATTATTGGATGAGAGGTAGGGAAAATGAGGGGAGGAAAATCAGTGGAAATTAGAGAAGAAGTGAGGGGAAATAAGGGATGTCAGAGTGAGGAAGTAGAAGTGAGTGTAAGTGAGGGATGTGAGGGAAATTATTAGAAATAAGGGTGATTAGGGGGAGAGTGACGTGAGGTTTGGGGAAAGGCAATAGGGGAAGTGGATTATTAGCTGGGAAAGCTAGGGGAAGGGGAAGTGGAGTATTAGCTGGGAAAGCTTGGGGGAGGGGAAGTAGAGGAGGAAGAAGTTGGGAAAGGGTTGCGGAGAGTGATGTAAAGTGGGGCAATATTTTTTAAAAAGAATTCCTATTTTTCCCCTGCTTTCAAGAAACTTCCCGTTTTTCCCCTTTTTGTAATTTTTTTCGCTTAAATGCGAACTACTTTGTCAAAAATTCATTTTATGCGTTAACATTTAACTTATTTGTTAAAAATTCGTTTTCTTGTGTTGAAAATTAGTTTTCCAAACTAAATATTAAACTATTCCATTTTTGGTTAAAAATAGATCGTTTTTAGTTGAAAATTCAACTATTGCATTTTTCATTGAAAATTCACCTTTTTTGGCTAAAAATTTATTTTTGAAAGTAAAAATTTAAATATTCCATATTTGGTTTGAAAATTGATTGTTTTTCGTTAAAAATTCGACCATCTGGTTGAAAATGTATGTATTTTTTGTAAATTCGTCTTTCCTGGTAGAAAATTAATCTTCTTGATTGACAATTCAACTATTTGGTCGAAAGTTAAACAAATTTTTGTTAAAATAATTTTTTTTGTTAAGGATACACTTTGATTGAAAATTTAACTATTTTATTAAAAGTCAATTTTTTAAACTGCAAAGTTAACTATTCCATTTTTGGTTGAAATTTCGTTTTTAATTTGTTTTGGTTGAGGATTCAACTAGTTTGTTGTAAATTCGCCTTTCGTGATAGAAAATTAATCTTCTTGATTGACAATTCAACTATTTGGTCTAAAGTTAAACAAATTTTTTTTAAATTAATTTTTTTTCTTGAAGATCCACTTCTTTGATTGAAAATGTAACTATTTTGTTGAAAGTCAATTTTTTAAATTGAAAATTTAACTATTCCATTTTTGGTTGAAATTTAGTTTTTAATCTGTTTTGGTTGAGGATTCAACAATTTTTTTGAAAATTCGTATTTTTTAGTTGAATTGAACTGTTTTTGATTAAAACTTAAAATCTTTTCCGGTTGAAATATCAGCTATTACATTTTTCGTTAAGAAATAATTTTTGGGTTAAATTCCACTGTTTTTGGTTTAAAATAAAAATATTTTCTTTGATAAAATATCAAGTATCATTTCGTTGAGAATTAATCTTCTTTCATTTAAAATTCAAAAACTTGTTTGAAAGTTTAACTTTATTTAAAAAAATCCATTTTCTTTTTTCTTAAGGATTCATAATTTTATTTGAAAATTTAACTATATTGTTGAAAATGTTAATTTAATTTAATTCAATTCAATTCCATCTTGTTAACAATTAAACTATTTTGTAAAAAGTCATCTTTTTGTTCGAAGAAACTGTTTGGTTGAACGTTTGTCTTTTTGGATAGATAATTTCTCCTATTGGATTGAAATACCAACAGTTTTAGGTTAAAATTTAATCATTTTTGTATGAGAATTCGACCAATTGGTTGAAAATTCATCTTTGTAGAATGAAACTTCAAATATTCGGTTAAAAATGCAACTATTTAGTTGAAAATTCGTCCCTTTCGCTTGAGAGTTCAACTATTTGTTTGAAAATGCATCTTTGTATGCTGATAATTCAACGATTTTGTGAAGAAGTCATCTTTTTACGAAAAT
>CAKNYM010049584.1:31769-70595 GCA_932195095.1 Andricus curvator
AAATTACCATAAATGACCGAAATTTTTCATAAATTTCCGGAAATTTATGGAAATTTTTAAAAATGAATTTTGGGTAATCTATGGCAATTTACCATATTTACCTGTAAAATTACCATTAATGACCGAAAATTTTCATAAATTTCCGGAAATTTTTGAAAATGAATTTTGGCCAAGTTACGATATTTACCTGTAAAATTACCATAAATGACTGAAATTTTTTCATAAACTTCCGGAAATTTATGGAAATTTTTAAAAATGAATTTTGGGCAATCCATGGTAAGTTACCATATTTACCTGTAAAATTACCATAAATGACCGGAATTTTTCATAAATTTCCGGAAATTTTTAAAAATGAATTTTGGGTAATTTATGGTAAGTTACCATATTTACCTGTAAAATTACCATGAATGGCCGAAATTTTTCATAAATTTCCGGTAATTTAGGGAAATTTTTCAAAATGAATTTTGGATAATTTGTGGTAAGTTACCATATTTGCCTGTAAAGTTACCATGAATGACCGAAATTTTTCATAAATTTCCGGTAATTTATGGAAATTTTTCAAAATTAATTTTGGATAATTTATGGAAAGTTACAAATCACCTCTAAAATTACCATAAATTAGGTTAACATTAATTTCATGCTTCATTATACAAAATCTATTATGGACTGAAATCATGACTGTATTTCGAGAAAGGTCTGAAATCATCCATTTGTTATAAAAAATATCGTATGCGCCAAGGGGGAGAGGCACTTTTTCTCCCCCTAGGTGCATAATATACAAGGTAAAGGAATATCATTTAATTAGCTTATTCTGTCTTCAAAATAACAAAAATAAAAAGTGACATACCCCATAATGTCCACATTTTATTTCATTTGTTCATGAAATTTTAGTTTCCATCTAAAATGTACCCAATGTTCTGAACGTTCAAAGAAACGAAATATTTTTCACCAATTCCAGGAAAATCTAGACAAATCATTAGGCGTACAATTAAAAATAGGCATTTATTAGTTTCTTTTGAACTATATAATAATTTTCAATGTAAATCAGGTAATATTTTAGCACTTTTTTCAATTTTCAAAGCAGTGAATAAGAAATTTCATTAATTTGAACCTTCAGAACTTCAAGTCCATTTTGTTAAATCCACTTTTATCTTTAGAAGAATTTTTTTTTCTGTTTTCATTACTATGATACCTCACGATCATTTTGAGAAAAAATCAAAAAAAATCGTT
This sequence comes from Andricus curvator, assembly GCA_932195095.1. Lineage (NCBI taxonomy): Eukaryota > Metazoa > Arthropoda > Insecta > Hymenoptera > Cynipidae > Andricus > Andricus curvator. The sequence goes on from CAKNYM010049584.1 coordinate 33,000, forward strand.
AGAGCCGTTTTTGAAAAAAATAAATTTGTTTTTTTTTTGGGTGGGGGCGGGTGTTAAGTATAGTTTTGTGAAAATAATATGTTATATGTTGGTTTTTTGATCCAATCCAAAGACATCCTGCGATAACCAAATCCCTTTAAGTTTAAAAATATGTCAAAGAAGTTAAAAAAATTCAGTTTTTTTCGAAAATTGCTCCTTTCTGGTGCATCCTCATGCTTGGACATGTTTTGCAAGAAAAAAGAGCATAAAATTCCCTGAAAAAAAACGAACATTACATCTCTAACAGTTTAGGAGATGTAGCTGCCTTTACCTATTTTTTATCAACAAATTTTATTAAAATAATTTTTCATTTTATATTTCCTAAAATAACTCAGTTTCTGTGCATCACCGTTGAAAGTTGTCCGTGTATCAGTTAAAGTAGACTGAGTTTCCTAAAAATCTAAAAAAAGTAGCCTGCTCTATCTCTAACAGAACTGCAGTTATGGCCTTCTGCGTAAGACCTTCTTTATGGACCCTAGATAGGCGTTAAGTTTCTTTTGAAATTTCTTGCTTCTGCTTCATTTTTTATTCTTTTCAGTCCATTTTTTCACGTCGAATGTCCATCACGGATTCAAATAGATCTAGAAATGTAAACACAAACAGAAATGAAAAGTATGAGCTTCAAGAATAGAAATCGATTGAAAAATCTGGATGTTTGTAGGCAAGGATTGAAATCCTAAAATGTCAGTTTGGAAAAAGTGTAAAACTGGCATATATTTACTAATTTCTTTTTTGTATAATTAGTTTTATTCATTATGTATTTTCTTCAATGTGGCAATTTTGTTGAAAAAGCGCAGGTGTCAGTCACAGTATTAAAGAATTGTAAAAATTAGGAAAAATATACATAAATTCAATGTAACAGTAAATACTGGGAACAAGCAAAAAAATAAATGATGAAATTTCGAGAGGCATTTTGATTATTCTGATAAGTTAAAGTAGACTGAATTTCCTAAAAATTAAAAAAAAAAGTAGATTGCTTTATCTCCAATAGAACTGCAGTTATGGCCTCCTGTATGATACTTTCTTTCTGGAACATAGATAGGCGTTAACCCTAGAAGTCCACACATATTTGAGCACTCATCGAGTCCACACTGTGGTCCAGTGGCCCCCATCAAGTTCAAGATGTGCCCTACGCCTCACAAAATTATTTTTGTCAACAGTGATGGTCATAATCTTATCCTGGGGATGTTTAGAGTATATTAGGAACAAGAGTACTATAAACAAAATTTTATATACTTTATAATCAACTTTTCGTAAAAAGAGTCCGAAGAAAAAAAGCGTCAAATTACGGAAATAGAGTTTAATTTTTTTTGTTCTATTTTTTTTTTAATTTCTCCTAGGGTTTTAAAGATGAAATGTTGGAGAATCAGAAAAAAATATGCCACGTCAATTCCTTTCAAAAAATTGAATTATTCGGAGGGATGAAAAATGAGAAAATTCAAAAGTACAAAAACGTTTTTTTTATTTTATGTGTCCTAAATATACAAAAGAATTGTTCCAAAAGTTCAAAAAAGTAAAAAGGAATTGTCTATATGGTTTTTTTTGGTTTTGAATTTCTAAATGTTATTCGTGTGCAGACGCACAGTCACTGCAGCGACCCGACCGGTGATCGTCACACATCGCACGTTGGCAAGAAGCGCAGCCGACCCGAGTTTAGCCGCAATTTAGCCTTATAGACCACTTTTACCCAGAAATGTAATATACTATTTTTAAAGTAATATTTCATCAAAAAATGGCTTTTCACACATAATTTTGCACAGAAAGAAACCAATAATAATTAAAAAGAAAATTTCACTTATCGTACGAAAAAGTTACACTGAGTCCACACTGGGGTCCAATGGCCCCCACTCACGTTTTGCTTCTACCTTGCTTCCTACCTGAGGACTAACTGACGACGCCAACCTATGTGACCGGTCCTCAGATACCTGAAACGAATTTACATTGGGTCGAAACATCGATATTGATCTTTGTCTAAAAGGGACACTCAAATGAAAAAGCTCTGTGGTCCAATGGCCCCCAGTGTGGACTTCTAGGGTTAAGTTTCTTTTGAAATTTATTGCTCCTGTTTTATTTTTTATTCATTTCTGTACATTTTGTACGTGGAATATCCATCACAGATTCAAATAGGCCAGGAAATGTAAACACAAACAGAAATGAAAAGTATAGGCTTGAAGAATTGAAATCGATTGAAAAATTTCGATGTTTGTAGGAAAAAATTGAAATCCTAAAATTTAAGTTTAAAAAAAAATGAAAAACTGCCACATATTCAACATATAATAATTTCTTTTTTGTATAATTGTTTTTCTTTATTATATATTTTCTTCAATGAGGCAACTTTTTGGGAAAATCGCAGGTGTCAGTCACAGTATTGAGTAATTGTAAAAATTAGGAAAAATATAAGTGAATTCAGTGTAATATAATGGAAACAACCAATAGTATAAATTATGAAATTTACAGGAGCATGTCGATTATTCAATTTTTCATGATTTGAAAATGTCAATTGCAAAATTTGAATTATTTTTAATTTTCTTATTTTCTATCTCTTCTATTTATAAAATGTTCAGTAGATAGGCGGTCAATTTTAATGCAAGATCAAATTTTGAAACTTCAGATTGAAAAGCAAATTACCCAAAGGATGTAAAATAAAAATAAAAATGACATTTTTGGTGTTTAGAAAAGTGTCAAATTTGACTAAAACTGCCCGCGTAAACGCCTTCACTTACATAGACGGTCAATTTTAATATAAAATCAAAAAGTTCACTGTTTTTGGACTTTACATTTTAAAACATATAATACAAATCAAAACTTATTTTTGAAATATCACCCCCATAAGTCTGTTTTATACGGACTCAAAAAAAATCTCATAAGTGAAAAGTTGGGTTCTACGAGTTTTTGGCGCTAATTATGATCTTTTGCGATATTTTTAATAATATATATATATATATATATATATATATATATATATATATATATATATACCATTAAACCATTTCCCTTTCAGGGTACGCGTGACACTACCCGATTCGGGTAGTGTTTCTAGGTTTTTCTTGTAGTTATAAATAACTACAAGTGTGGGCTCACCACACCCACGATGTGCCAACAGCACTCATGTCAGTATTCTTGAACGGTCACCCATCCAAGTACTAACCGCGTCCAACGCTGCTTAACTTCAGTGATCTGACGAGAACTGGGTTTTTCAGCGTGGTATGGCCGTTGGCATAATAAATTGTACCTAATACATAAAATCCTACTTTCTTCTTATAATTATATGTTCATATAAATTTTTTAGACAATTCATTATTGTTTTTAGCAATTTTCTCTTAGAATACAGTTAGAAAGTCGCGGGTGTTTTTTAAATTTTTCATCGTATTATCAACTTTTCAGTTAGAACAAACCAATAATTAATTGAGTTTAACATAAATAATTGTATAAACAATTCATTATCATTTATCACAATATTCTCTTAGAATAATAATAGAAATTCCAGTTTTTAAATAATTTTTCCACTTTTCATGCACTTTTCAACGAATTATTATTGCTTATAACTATCTTCTCCTATATTAATGCCAGATATTTGCGGTTTTTTCCGAAATCTTCATCCTTTTGTCCATTTTGTACTTAGAGTGAGGTAATAATTAATGCAGCGTAGTAAAAATAAATTGAACTCTTCTATATTTATTGAAACTTTTCAAATTATTTTATTAAATTTCAACATTCAAAAAACATCAGAAGGTTAATTTTCAGAAACATATGCATTCAGTGAAAGATACTGTTAAGTAAAGAAATTAATTTTTATTATTTTCTAAGGCCTTGTTAAAACATACGAAATTCTGCAAACAAAAGGGAACGAGATTTTCGATATTAACATTTTTTTTAACAATTTAAAAAAAACGCATATTAAGTTGTCTGATGTTACAAAATAACTTTTGAAAACTTCTTTGAGCACGCGAAGAAGTTTTTTTTTAAATTTCTTTGCATTTTTCTAAAAACAATACATTTCAGTTTCCTGCTCTTTTTCAAGAAAATCTTGCAAGAAATTAACAAATAAATGTTTAAAAAAAATTATAAACAACTTTGGTAGGTTATTATTGATCATATCTTTACACCATTTCTTTAAATGAATTTTATAATACAACTTGAAATAAAAAATAAAGTATAGGGGAAACCACCCTACAGTAGATAATGATTTACAGTAGACAACCTTAATTAACTGGAAAACTGGCAAAAATTGTTAATTACTTTTGGTAGTATAACGTTTCAGCAAGGATACTATATTTTCTAACGAATTTTCATTGAAATTTTATAATTAATTAATGCGTGAGAGCATAAAATTAATTTTTAACCTGAAAAAAAAATTTTCATCTCTTCTTTATTCATACTTGTTACCTTAATTAAACATTTTTATGACATGTTTATACATTAGAATCAAAGCTTGAAGTTTAATGAACAATATTTATTAATACAAAGTGTTCTTTCTTTAATATTTATAAATATTTGAGGACTTTTTATTAGATAATACATTTCCCAACAGTAGATAACCAACAGTAGATAATCGGAAAATTACAAAAAATGTCTCTGTCAAAATTGGCAGCTCAGCGACTGTCTCGCAGTTGTTTTAAGCTCGGTTTTAAGTTTTAGGTTGTGTTTGTTTGTTTATTTTGATTCGTGAAGTTTTTAAATCCAAATTATTATTAGTGTAAATTATTGGTTATTAAAAAGCTCATAAATTTTAGTTGTGTTTTAAGGAGCCTTTCGGAATAGACATCATTTTTAGGATTAAGGTATGAAAAAATGCTGCACTTTTCTGTCATCGCAAGTCAGGTTAAATTTTATAAAGATTAAACATCTCGTACCAATCGTACCAATCTCACGGTATATCAAAGATAAAAAAAATGTCAATAATTTAAACTTTTGCGATTTTTGTAAAATAATCATAGTTTCAACAATTACTTACTCAATAAATTGATTTTAATTGTAAGTATACTAATGATAAATCATAATTATCCAGAATTGAGTATTCTGGCTTGCCAAGGAGCAATACCAGAAACGATGATCTATTGATGGACAAAGGTGTCAAAATCGCAGCCTTCACCAGGTCTAATAAAAATGTTTAATACAGCTAATTGATTAATTTCGTGATCTTTTTTTCTATAAGAATACTCAATTCAATATGTGAGCTTTATTTAACAACGATAATCTTTCTTGATTTTTGAAAACTGATGCAGTTATATGCTATTGAATTTTTTCCTATCTACTGTAGGGCGGTTTCCCCTATTTATTTCTAATCTAAGTGCAATATATTTAAATTTAACATTATTTATTAATAGATTAATAGAATTTCCAAATAGATTTTTCTTACTTATTCAAAGCTAGCAATTGCCCACTAGAATCTGATAGGGCCCCCATCAGTTTGTTCTAGACTAGAAATTCTGGTCTGGGCCCCATCAGAACCCAACATCAAATAGGGAAAGATGGGGAAATTTCTGCACGAACACCCTGAATAATGCACTGTTGTATGCCAATAATATGTTTTCTATTCCTTTGAATTCTTTTATCATTTAAATTTAGAGCCCTTTCTAATTTTAAGCGATACATTTTCCCGCGAAATTTAAATAATGTAATCATTATTAGTAAAGATAGAAAATACGATTGTTCAAATCCTAATTCAAAATGCTCATAAATGCTCATTAAAGCACTTAAACTCTTTATAACACTAGTTATACATATAAAAAATAAAAAATAAAAATTCGTCCTACTTAGACGTCTGAAACTTCAGCCGAATGGACTATCTCTCGTTTTGTAACCGATGTGCGAAACTTCTAATTGCTGGACGAGGTTACCAAGTCAGTACCTCGAACACCTTCTGCATTAAATTGATGTAAAGAGGTTTTTCTGTATGTGTGGTTTAACATTGTGTTTGCCGACACTTTGCAAATGCATCACTATGGAAACGCACCGCAGGAGGAAGAAACACAAGTCACGTGGTGCAAGCCTCTTTTAAAGTCATCGCCTCGATCGATTCCAATAGTGCCGCTTTGGCACTTTGGCTTTCCAAGTGGTTGGAAGATACATTTCTTCAGTTACATTGTATGAGTAGGATGTCAATCCTTTCCTGCAAATGTCGAAATTTTCAAATCCATTTCAATTCTTCGAGCTTGTACTTTTCAGTTCTGGTTTGTTTGTCTCTACAGTTCCTGACCTATTTGAATTTCAAACAGACAAACTGAAGTATGAATGCAATTTGAGCCAATGGAGATAATTGTATGAAGGGTGCGGTACCATTTATAGGGGGTTTTGAGACCCTGATGGCGAATCTGAATTTTTCAATTTTGACCACGGATTTGCCATCGGAGACCTAAAAACCCCCTTAGTACTGACATTCATTCAAATCATGCGACTTTTTGCAATTTGGTCTGCCATATTGGATCCACCATTTTGCATTTCGTAATTTCAAGTTAAGATTCGTAATGAGCGACCAAAAAAACTAGAAGATACCAAGCTTCATCAAAATCCATTCAGTTTTAAAATTGAATACATTCAAAATTGAATATATTAAAATTGCAAGCTGTAAAAACTGAACAATTTAACAATTGAAGACATGCGAATGACAACTGGATAAGAACCATGATTGAAATTTTACAAAATTAACAAGAAACTTTTCTACGATAGGTTTTCAATTATAAAAAAAAATTATATTAACATGGGTTCTCCAAGAACTTTACATTTAAGATGTGAAAACATTGAGAAAAAATTTGTTCCAAGTTGGAGGGGGGAGGGAGGGAGAAAAATATAGCAAGGACTCTTTTGGGACTGTTAAATATGTGCAATATTTATGTATTTTTTTATATGCCCAAATTTTGGAACATTTTCGCACTGGAATTTAAGAATTTATGATAATATCAGAATGACAACTGGATAAGGAACAAAAATAATGGTGTTGTAAACACTACTAAAACACAACTGAATAAGCAACACACATAATAGTGTTGTAAGAAAAAGGAAAAATTGTAGAACAGGAAATTTTGCGAAAAATCTGAAAAAACCTTTAATCGTCTGGGGCCTACATCACGCTATGTTGAAAAAAGTTTCCACCCCTCCCCTCCTTCGTCACAGATCATCATAAAAAACCCTTAAGGGTTTCACAGCCCAAAATGCTCCCAAAGCAGGGAAAATAGGGCAATTCTTTATGAAACATTGGAATTTTCAACAAAAAAGTTAATTTTCAACCAAATAATAGAATTTCCTACGGTAATTATAGAATTTACAATCCAAAAAAAAAGCGAATTTTCAACAATACAGTGGAATTTTTAATCCAAAAAGACAATTTTTTTTAACCTAGTTGAATTTTTAACCCAGAAATATTTGAATTTTCAACAAAAAAGTTAATTTTAAACTAAAAACGACACAAAAAACTAGGATTTATATTTTTGTTTCCAAGGAAGCTGCAACAAAATGGAGCCTCTCTTTCTCAAAAGGAACCCAAAATAATAAGTTATTCCACAGGAACCCAGAATATGATTATTCTAAGAATTATGAATCAAGGCGGTTAATTTTCTACCAAAAAAGACGAATTTACAAGAAAATACATTAATTTTCAGCCAAACAGATGAATTTTCAACTAACAATAGAATAGTTAAATTTTCAATTAAAGGAATTTATTTTCAAACCAAAAAGAAACGAATTTTCAGAAGAAATTAAGAAAATTTAAGAAAGTAGTTCAACTTTCAACTAAGGAGTTAAATTTTCAACCTAAAAACGATTCATAAGTTAGGTTGAAGATTTATATTTTCGGGTTGAAAATTCAACTATTTGTAAAGAAATTAAACTATTTCTATGAAAATGCAACTATTTGGTAGAAAATTAATTTTGTTGTTGAAAAATCATATTTTCGAGTTGAAAATTCAACTGTTTAGTATATAATTTGTCTTTTTGGCTTCAAAATTCAACTTTTTAGTAGATCATTTGTCTTTTTAGCTTCAAAATTCAACAACTTTGTGGAAAATTGATGTATTTTGTGGGAAATTCACCTTTTTGTTTGAAAATTGAACTATTTGGTTAAAAATTCCTCTTTTTTGGTTGAAAATTCAACTATGTAGTTGAAAGTTAATTACTTTGTTAAAAATTTATTTATTTATCACCTGTTTCTTCGGTTGTAGATTTAACTTTTTGGTTGAAAATGCTTTTTTTGTTAAAAATTACAAATATATTTTTTGGTTGAAACTTCAACAATTTGATTTAAAATTCATCTTTGTTGATTGAAAATTCATCCATTTGGCGGAGGATTCAACTATTTTCTAAAAAATTTGTTTTTTGACACAGTGTGCGTAAAATGCGTGTTTACACATCCATATTAGTGCGCAAAACGGCTTATTACGATACAGTGTGCGCAAAATGAAAATTTTTTTTATTGTTATATTACTATTTTCCGTTGACAAATTCAAATCTATAAGGTAGTATGTAGTGAATAACTGTTGAGTTGCTTAACGGTGAATATAAAATAGCAGTACAAATCCTATGCCAAGGGTAAAAAAGGCGTACGATTTACCCACTTGAGGTGATCGCGTGTGTAAAACCGCATTTTATGCACATGTTGCATAATATACTATTTTTCGTTTAATTAAACTGGTTGAATATTCTCCTTTTGGTAGAAAAGTCATCTTTCTTAGTTGAAAATAAACTTTTTTGTTGAAAATTCGACTTTTCCGATTGAAAATTCAATTATTTTGATAGTCATTTTTTGGTCGAAAATTCAACCGTTTTGTTAAAAATACTTCCTTTTCGAAAGAAAATTAATCTTTTACGGTAGAAAAGTCATCTTTCTTGGTTGAAGATTTATCTTTATTGGTTAAAAATGAACTTTCTTATTGAAAATTCTACTGTCTTAAAAAGATCGCCTTTTTGGCTTGAAAATTTAACTATGTTATTGAAAATTCGTCTCTTTTGTTTGAAAGTTTATCTCTTTTAGTAAAAAATGTTTGTTGGTTTATAATTCAACTGTTTTCCTAAAAATTCGTCCTTTTCGATTGAAAATTCATCTTCACGGTAGAAAAGTCATTTTTTACGGTAGAAAAGTCATCTTTATTCGTAGAAAATGAACTTTCTCGTTGAAAATTCTACTCTCTTCGAAAAAATTCATCTTTTTGGCTTAAAAATTTAACTATTCGGTCAAAAGTCTAACTATAATTTATCTCTTTTGCTCTAAAGTTCAACTATTTGGTTGTTAATGCCACTCTTTGGTTAAAAATTATTTTTTTAAAAATTGAAGTGTCCTTTTTTTGGGTTGAAAATTCATCTTTTTTGGTACGGAATCTTTTTTGGTAGAAAATTCAGCTATTCTGCGGAAAATGCTATATATTTCGCCGGGGTGGATGGAAATAAAAAACTATGGTCGTCAGTGAGGGTGACTGGTGTGCGGGGGGGGGCGCCCGTTGTCAACAAAAGTCCACAATTGGTAAACTAGTTTATGGCCGGCCCCTAAGAGACACGAGGTACTTTTAGAGATTCTTATATAAATTCGCACGGTTGCTTTCTTTTCGTCACAATATAATCACCAGAGTGAAGATGAAGGATCCAGGGGTTGAGACGAAGAAGCTTCGTGACACCCTAGAGCGAATTCGAGTGACTCGCTTAATTAGAACCTTCTCTGAGAGTAAAAAATAAACTTTCCCGAGAAGCATGTGCGTATTTTTCCTCACTCAGAGGAAAGCTCCATTATTTTTCCAGAAGCTCTTTCATTCTTCGTTTTGCGGCTCTGCAACTTTTTCCTCTTCGCTAAGTGAAGAAGCCTTTCAGAACGATTTTTAAATTTTAAAGAAAAATTAGAAAGTATGATATGTATTCCAGCTTTGTGGAAAGCTTTATAGCTTTTCTCGTATATCCTTGTTAGTGATAGAAAATTATTCTTTGCTGACATTTTCACGCAAATATAGTAATATACATATGTAGATATAGTGCTATTTTTTTCTTTTTTAAATATGATTTAAAAGCATTGTGAATTCAAACAAAACAAAAATAAATTTCACGGTGTCTCTCGTTTTTTAATGTAATTTCTAGAATAGGGATTTTTGATTAAACTTGATTTTCTTTCATTGAAGGTTATTATGTATATTTTTATGGAAATAAGTTAAAGTTATTTGGCTTGCAGTTTCTAACTTGGCGTCTAAAAAAAGCTCTAGATTTTAAATACCTTTGGATACTTTGAACCTATTAAAATTATTTGAAACAGGTACATAAAGTCAGTTTTAAAGAGTATTTTAGAAATTTATTCTTTTCAGGTCTACATAAGCCTTAAAGTTACAGTTGCCGTTCCAAAAATCAGATTCATGAGAAAAATAGTTTTTCTATTATGAATCAAAATAATATTACTGATGACGAAAAAACATTTTTTACTAATGAAGAAAATTTTAAAGTTACAAAAAAAATTTATTTTAACAATGTTTATTTGCAATTAAATTTTATCTTACTATCGCTTCTTGTTTGAAAAATGGTTGCGTTATAATAAATGATGCTTTATTTTTTCGAGGAAAAAATTCTCTACAACTCGAATGTTTCAAATGTTGAAAGTGAATTTTTCTATGGCTGAAATCATTAGAACAATTTTTCTAAAGAAAAATTTGTGCATACGAATAAATATTTTTGAATATTATTCACTTACTTTCAACATTGGAAACAGGTTGTAGGGAATATTTTCCTTGAACGAACAAGCCATGATTTATTAAAATGCAATCATTTTTTAAAAATTGGTAAAAAGCAACAGTAAGAAAAAAATCAGTTGCAAAATCTATTGGTAAAACAATTATGATTCGTAAGTTTTGAATTTTTTTCATGAAAAATAATGTTATTTCTTTCGTAAGACATGCCTGATAATATAATTTCAATTCTTAAAACCACAGAGAACTTTTTTTCCAGAGACCGTATTTTTAACATGACAACATGATAAATTTTACAAAAATTCTTTTTATGGTGTACCTTAAAAGAAATTTAAGTTTCTAAAATTTATCGTTCAACTAAAAAAATTGAATGTTCTATCTCTTATAGTTTGGGAGATATAGCTTCCAGGAATTATTTTTTAGTGAAAAATTTGTCTAAATTTTTTTTAGTTTCTGTAAAGCTGTAAAACTTGCAGGCTTTGTAGTTTCAAGTAACAGAATGATTCGCCTCTTAAATATGTTTGTTTTTTTTAATTAAATAAGATGACACGTATTTTACCCTATTAAGAAAAAAATCGTTTTCGCAAAGTTACAAGTATTTGAAATTTTAGGGTTGTTTAAAAAAAAATACAAATTTGTTCTTGAAACAATTATAACTTTTGATTTAATTCACGTATTGTAATTTTCTTTCCTAAATCTTGTAAATTTGAGTCTTCTCTTTCGAAATCTACCAGAAAATTAACAAAATGGTTAAAATTAAAAAATTACCTGCGGGGTTTCCAAAAATTTTAAAAGTGAATTTTCTTGAAAAACCCAGTTTTTTGCGTTTAATTGATTTTGCTTAATTGGTACTTCTATAAGGAAAACATCCTTAAGTTTTATGCAAGCCAAACCATTTTTATGACCACGAAAATTTTTTTCTCGAAAAATTTTGAATTTCTAAGTTCGAATTCATCTTCCCGGCTGAATTTCGAGAACATCAGAAATTGATTTTATGGAAAAACCCATTTTTTCTATTTTATCCAATATTTTAAAAAAATGCCTGCTTATATAAAGAAGACACCCAATAAGCTTTTTGCGGCGAAATCATTTTTGTGGCCACGAGCATTTCTTTTCGAAAATTCGATTTAAATTAATTAAATAAATAAGTAAAATATATGATTAAATAATAAATTAATTAAATGTAATTTTTTTTTTAATTACCGTGTCTGTAAATATGGTTTGGTCCGCATAAACTTTAGAGGATATCTTCTTAATAGAGGTAAATATTAAAAAAAGGATTGAGCGGAAAAAAGGGTGAAGTTTTTGTGAAAATCGACATTTATATTTTCAGAAAAACCACCAATGTTTTCTTAATTTTAAACATTTTGATAATTTTCTGGTGGATTTTGAAAGAGAACAATTAGCCTCATCAGAGTAAAAAAAAAAAGAAAACTTATATATCTCAATTGGATCAAAAGTTATACAAGTTTGAAGGAAAAATGTGTATTTTTTTTAAAACAGCCTCAAAATTTCAATTACTCATAACTTCTATAATCGAAGAAATAAATTTAAATAAATTTCTTTTAGTTTTACGAGGAATAAAACGTATTTTTATCATGCAACAACTTGTTACATTCAATGCACCGGAAACAATCAAAAATTCAATGCCGGGCAAAATTTCAGGGAAAAAGGTGTTTTTCCGGATCAAGATTAACCAAAAATCCCCGTAAGGGTTTTTCTTCTTTTCGATCTCAAAATATTCGTCAGGTATCACAAAAATGAGATTAGAAAAAAATTGGATGTTAAAGACATTTTGTTCCTAATTTATTATTTAATATTAACGATTATTGATATATCAATTATTCACTGAGGTCTGTTTTGATAAGAATTGTTTAATATTTATAGTCTTCTCAAATTGGAATACTTTAATTAAATCCTAATTCTCCTGATTTTAATGGGAATATTTTCTTGGCTTTAATATATAACATGTAATTGTTTTTGAATTTTCGCACTAAATTAAAAAAAAAAAGTTCATAATAAATGCCATGTTACGACGACAAAAACTTTTTAAATACGAGTCTCCTTCTGAAAAAATGGTTTTTGAATTGATTTAAATTTAAATTTCTATCTATAAAAAAAGACTGTACTGTACGAAATTTTTCCAAAAGAAAACAATTGTTGATTTCGTTCTGAAAAGAGTCTATGCCAGTTCTATAAAGAGCTTTGCAAATAACGAACTTGCACAATTGTCAATGATTTCGCCGACAGAAATCTAAATGTGTTCCATTCTGATAGCGAAATTTTTGTTCAATTCGTAAAAACGGGAAATAGCGGAAAATAGAGTACACGTCATTCACTCATGTAGGTTTCGAAATCACTATCAAAGTGAATTTCCGGAAATTGCCTTCCAATGGGGAAATCCCTCCTAGGAATGTCAATTTTTCCAGCTGCTGATTTTCTTGTGTGATTGGAACGCGATGAAAGAACCCTCTTTGGTGGATCGACTTCCGCCAGACCAGACTCAAGATATTTCCATAGCCATTTTTAATAATATTTCTTCATTTTAATCAAAATAGTTCAAAGTTAATATAATTAATTCTTTTTTTAGAGGTATAAAATTAGGGTCGATAATATTTATTTTTGTTTTGCAATTAATAAAAAAAAAATTCTTTAATAAAAATTTGATTTTTTTTCGTCCTGGAATAACTCACCGGACTCTTCAGTGAGGCAACGTTAATCAGTCCTGCCTTAGATGTGACATTTTATAATTTAATTGACCTAAATTCCATTATAATGTTTATTTTCCAAAAAAATGTTGTTTGTTTGTAAATTTGGTAAATTTTTCAGTTAAGATTATAAGACATTTCAGCCACGGATGGGATTTGAAGCTTAATTTAATTGACATAAATTTAATTTTTTATTTCACAAGAATGTTTTCGAGCTACGGATAGGGGCCAAAACTTTAATTAAAAGATCAAAAATAATGAAATTTAGAAGAAATTATTATTATTTTCATCAAATGATGAGTGAAACAAAAAATAATTTCTTCTATCTCCTTCTCTCCCATTCTTCTATCTCTATAGGTGCGCGAATCGAGGTTTGACTTTGACATCGCTGAGCAATCACATATGTAATATAACTACACTCACATAATTTAAAAAACTTTTTTATTTTTATAAATTTCAAGTAAAACCGATTTCAAATCAAGAATTAGGAGAATCTTTAAAATTCTAAGTTTCGTATTACTGAAGCTGTGAAACTTAGAAAAACGGGTCAGTTTCTCAGCGATTTCAGATCGGAAGGTTCCTTCTCGAATCACAAAATAAAAATTCTCCTAATTCTTAATTTAAAATATGTTTAAAATTTTTCAATAAATTCATAAAAATAAAACGGTTTTTTAAATTGTGTCAGTGTAGTTATATTACATATGTGATTGCTCAGCGATGTCCAAGTCATGCCTCGATCTTTGCAGGATCTAATTCTCTGATGTTGCCTGAATATTTTAAGGGAAAAATGAAAAAAATTGATCGAGCCCTTTTTTTGAAAATTCAAGTTTTGATTTTTCAAGATTTTTGTTTGTAATATCAAATTATAATTATGTGCACGCTGTAATACAGAAAATATGTAATAAAAAAGCTCCTATAAACTTTTGTGTCAAACGAAAACTGGGTCTTATATAGAGGTTTTTGTAGTGCAAATAGAATTTTTTTGTCTCTAAAGTTACTGAAAATTCTTTCTCAACAAAAAATCTCTGCAGGATTCAGTTGTCTGATATTGCCCAGATATTTTGAGGCAAAAAGAGAACAAATCGATCGAGCCCTTGTTTTGAAAATTCAAATTTTGATTTTTCGAGATGTTTTCTTTTTTGATAAAAATTTTTTATTATATGTACGCTTTTATACATAAAATATTTAGTAAAAAAGTCCTCTTTTGTATCAAACGAAAACTGGGTCTTCTATAGAGGGTTTTCCAGCGCAAAAAGGGCTGCAAAAACCTGTATAGAAGACTTCGTTTTTGTGGGACACAAAAGTTTATAGGAACTTTTTTACTACATATTTTATGCATAAGAGCATACATAAAAATTAAAATTTTCCGTCACAAAAAAAAACATCTAGAAAAATCAAAATCTGATTTTTTAAAAAAGGGATCGAAAGATTTTTTTCATTTATCATTCAAAATATTCAGGCACCATCAAAGAATTTGCATTGAGTAAGAAGTTCAGGTTGAAGTTGGTTGAGGCTCACCATGCTGGTTAAATTTTTGGTTGAAAATGATTTGTTTGTTTGTTTGAAAATTCATCTATTTGATTGAATTTCATTTTTCTTCCTTGAAAACGATATATTTGTTGGAAATTCATCTTTTAATGATGATAATTCAACCGTCTCCAAAAAAATCGTATTTCTTGCTTAAAAATGCAACTTTTGGTTGAAAATACAACTGTTTTTGTCTGATGTGTAATCCCTTTTTTTGAAAATTCGTTCATTTGGTTGAAAATTCAATTATTTTATTCAAAACTCATTTTTTTAGACATATTTCAACTCTTTTGTGGAAAATTCGTCCTGGTGGATTTCGAATTTATCCAACGTGCTGGAAAAGTAATCTTTTTTGGTTGAAAAGTCATCTTTCTTGATTGAAAAGGAACTTTTTTGTTGAAAATTCACTTTTTTTCCCAAAAATTCGTCTTTTTGGTTGAAAATTCAACGAAAGAAATAAAAAAGAGAAGGAAGGGGATGTGGTTAGTTGTCTTCTCAATTTTCTTTCCTCTTTTTTATTTTTGTGCAACGAAACAAATTTTTTTGTTTTTTAGGAATTGCAATAGGAGCATTTTGTGGTGTTTGTCCAAATTTGATCGTTGAATTCTTGTTTTATTTTCAGGATTTCTATAAATTAACTTGATTATTAGACGTTAAATGGGATTTTGAATTTGATTTTAATCTAATTAAAAATTCTTAAATTTCAACTATTTTGTTAAAAAATTTGATGTTGATTGTTTTTTGTCTACTGGTATAAAATAAATATTTTGAATACTGATTTTTATTTCAAAATTGCTTAAAAATTGCTCTCAAGCTCCGCTGGGATCCGAACCCAGGTCCTCCAGATTGCCGGTCTGGTGGATCGTTCGGATCCCAGCGGAGCTTAAGAGCAATTTTTGCACAATTTAGAAATAAACATCAGTATTTAAAATATTGATTTTATAACAGTAGACAAAAAACAATCAACATCAAATTATTTAATACAATTTATCTGGTCAGAAACCATAACATCAAAAATTTATTTTGTTAAAAGTTCATCTTTCTTTGTGTAAAATGATCTTTTTTGTTAAAAATTCAATTTTTCAGGTTGATAATTCAACTACCTTCTAAAAAATTTGTTTCTTTGGCTTGAAATTCAACTATTTAGTTCAGGTTTAACTAATTCTTAATTTAAAATGTTTTTTCCTTGCATTTCATAAAAATAACAGTCTTTTAAATTGTGTCAGTGTAGTTATATTACATATATGTGATTGCTCAGTGATGTGCAAGTCATGTCTCGATTCGCGCGGTGTAACCAGAATAACATTCTTTTTTGTTTCACTAATCATTTTATAAAAATAATAATAATAATTCCTTATCAGTTTGATAAAACATAAAAAATCCAATTTTCATTACATTTTTTAAAAATTAATTGCACAATAAAAATAAATATTATCGGCCAATTAAAAAATCGTTCTTACAATTATAATACTTGGGTCAATTGAAAACGATATCTTTCAAAAAACCAGCAAAAATGTCATCTTACTGTATTCTAAATGTAATTCATGACCACAGTAAGTTTCAAGTTCATCTGGTACGTTTCCACTTGACTTCTCAAGTGCATTGTTCCCAACTAACTAGTTAACTGACTTTAAGCCCATGTAACTACTAGCTACTTGGAGGATTATTTTGAGTAGGATTAATAACACCCGCTTAATTATTATTTGTTCCAAAACTAAATAACTAGAAGTAAAATCTCTGGATTTTTATTTCTAGAGATCTTAATTTAAAAATACGGTATTAAACTATTTTTTAATTATTAAGAGTTTGAAAAATGTTTGAAACAATAATGAATAATTATTGATTTCGAATTAAAAGGGATTGAAATTTAAAAAAATACATCTCTTTCTTCAGTTTTGACCTTTAGTTTATGTATCAGCAAATCTCCGAATTGAAAATGATCAAATTCAAACTATTTTAGATTAGGCAAAATTTTGAAAAGAGGATAATATTTCGAATAGAATGAAAAGGAATTAAATTTGTATCATTTCTAAATAAAAGCAAATAAAATTGGATGATTTGAAATTGAAAGTGTTTGAGAATGAAAAATTTTTAAACTGAAACTCTCAAAGTTGAAAAATTTCAGAGTAAAATTTTGAAATATTTTGATGAAACAATTTGTTAAATGCTCAAGGTATTTTTTTTTCAAATTATTGTTTAAAATTAAAATAACAATAATTGAAAAAATTCGCAATGCAAGTTTTTTTGTTGATAATGTTTTATTTTATTATTTATTTTATTATATTATCATGTATCATTTTTACTTCAAATTCAAACAATAAATTTCAAAAAATACATTGAACAATTAATGAACATCCAACAAAAATGTTTGTTGATCAAAATATTTCATTATTGTATTTTTAATGAATGAATCTGATTTATTATAAAACAATTTTTTTAATTCTTTAAATTCGATCATTTTCTACTGTCGGGAATTTGAAAATATTGGGTATCTTATAATTCGGAAATTTCCTGTCGGAAATTTTATCATTCGGCAATTTAAAAATTAGCTAATATTATGAATTGTTCAGGAATTTTATTATTCGGGGATTTCCCCAGACCGGAATTTTATTTTTCGGGATTTTTCAGGCGTCCCCTGATATTCTGGAATTTAAAATTGTTATTAAATAAATAAAATTATAGTTTAACATGATCAGACCAATTTTTATATTATCAAAAAATAAATTTACCGTCATTATCACAGATCGAAATGAAAAAATTTTGAATTGTGAACCTTTGAAATTGAATTATTCTAAAACAACGTTCAAAATTGAATTTTTTAATTTGAATCGAATAAAATTTGGCAATTTGAAATTGAAAATTAAATTGATTATTTCAAACTCAAAGCTTCTGAAATTCTATAATTTCAAATTTTTATTACATAAAAAATTATAATTTAACATGAAAATTGATGAGACCAATTTTATTATTATAAACAAATAAATTTACCGTCATCATCACAGATCTAAATGGAAAATTTTTTAATTATAACCCTTTATTGAATTATTCTCAAAAAACTTTCAAAATTGAATAATTTTCTATTCTAATTTTGAAAATTGGATCATTCAAAATTCAAAGGAAATCAAATTGTATAATTTTTAATTATACGCATTCAAAATTGAAGTTTTTAATTCGAAGCGATTAAAATTTGACAATTTGAAATTGAAAATTAAAATGAACGTTTCAACCTCAAAGCTTCTGAAATTTTAGAATTAAAAATTTTTATTACATAAAAAAATTATCCTTTAACATTAAAATTGCTCAGACAAATTTTTCTAAGATCAAAAAATAAATTCACCGTCATTTTCCCAGTGCAAAATGGAAAATTTTTGAATTATAGATCTTCAAAATTGAATTATTAAAAAAAACGTTGAAGATGAAGTAATTTTAAAAGGGAAACATGAAAAATTCAAACCTATGAAAGAAAAAAATTGTTCCTTTAAGATCTTACCTTGAAAATTAAAAATTAAAAAAAAAATAATGCAAACCAAAATCGCTATGATTCCAGTTTTTGAAATGGCACAATTTTAAATATTTCAATTCGAAATTCTTTCCATTTTTACATTCTCATTCTAATGAGAAGGTATTGGTTTTATGTAAAATTTGACATAGTCGGTTTTCATCAAATGTCCACGTTTTGAGACCCCCTGAGCTAGAAAAAACGATTTTTACGAAGGTGTCTGTCTGTCTGTAGTCTGTAGTCTGTAGTCTGTCTGTCTGTCTGTCTGTCTGTCTGTAGCCACGATAACTTTCGAAAAAATGATCAGATTTGATTGAGCTTTGGCACACTTTTTTATGGCCGAAAAATAGAGAACGAGTTCGTTAACCAGCTATTTTGGATGAAAATCCAAAAAGTGAGCACATTTTGAAAATTTTTGAGACCACTTTTTTTGAAGATTTGAAAATTCTATGTACGGTTATTAGTAGTACGCAAAATGACGAACAAAATATTCTTATGACTTTTCGTGTTAAAAAAAAATTACTGGAGTTATAGCATTTTCAAAATTCCAAAAAACAAACGAAAATGAACATTTTAAGCCGAAAAACGCACGATATGAAAAAAAGTCAAGAGGAGAAAAACGTTGATTCATGAACACCCTATAATATTTTCATAACAACTTTTTGAATTTTTCGAAAAATAAAAAATTCAAATTTTGATCGCACAAAAAATTAATGAAAAATCAAAAAAGCCATTTTGCTGTCAAACTATGCAAGATACCAGAAAAGATCATCTCACCAAAATTGTGCACCTAAAAAAGATCTACAAATTTCTTATCAGCCACCTTTTGATATGACGCGTAATTTTTGTTTTATTCGTAAAAAACAGCATTGAAAATAGAAAAATCAAATTTTCAGACGAATATTACCAGCTACGAAAAAATGACCGAAACAAAATTTGTTCATCCAAGGCAGAGGTACAAATTTATTGTGACTCACGTTTCGATAGGATGCGTGGTTTTTTTTTATTCGTGAAAATCACATTGACAGTAAAAAAAATCAAATTTTTGAAAAAACAATGCAAGGTATGAAAACATATAAATGAACACAAATTGTGCATTCAAAAAAGACTTACAAACCCGTAATCAATTTTTGTGGTAAGAATATATTGAAAATGAAAAAATAATTTGTATATGAAGAACATATAACACGAAGCACAAAGTGCGCGTTCAGTGTATTTACCAAATCGCACGCCGTAAGTGCGCTCAAACTTTTTTGTTTCTATCATACGGTTCAAATGATTTTCAAATCAAATATCGAGCGCGAAGCGCGAGTGTCTGGATGAGAATGTGTTCCTTAAGGTCGATAGAACCTTCAGTAAATAAAGTTCCTTTTCAGTCTAAAATAAAAACAAATTTAACAATCACTTAATATGTAGAGGTTTTGATAATTTTATAATATTTGCAAACAAACTTTTTCTTTTTATCGAAGTCGAACACGAAGTTCAAAAATCTAGAGAAGCCGAGCTTAAAGCGCGACGTAAATACGCCCGAGCGCGTAGCGCGAGGTGAATACATAATCGAGCGCGAAGCGCGAGATCCAACAGTCGCGCGCCCTAGGCGCGCTCAAACTTGCGAGCGTAGCGAGCCGCGCGCGAATCGCGCCATGAGAATGTGCCCGCGAGCGGGCAGATTTTTTAAGTTGATTTTAAAACGTTCAATATTTTGGAACATTTTCAAATAAGAAATATTTCACTTTTCAATGCCTATTTCTAAAATCTCCTTATTTTCAAGGTTTTAATTTGGCAAATTATTTTCTTAATTTTGCATTGTGTTGAATTTATTCTGTAGGTACTTAATTCAAGAAAGTTTAATTAAAAATTCTTTAAACTGGCAATTGTTTAACTTTTAAGTTTTTTAATTTGATGTTATATGATTTCGAAGAATTAAAAAACTAAACAATTTTCTACGTTTAAATTTTACAACGAAACAATTCGGAATTTGAAATCTATAATTATAAAATTTAAAAATGACTAAAATTGAAATCAAACAATTCAGAATATTTACATCTAAAATTATGGAATACAAACTGACAATCAAAGCTTTCAATAACAAATTTTCTAGTTTGGAAAGAGTCAATAGTGAAATTGTCCTGAGGCTGTGAATTCAAAATTATTGTACAATATTAGCAGTAAAAATCTCAATATAAATCTAAAATATTTCAAAAAAATTTATTTTCAAGGCTTCAAAAATTAAACAGTTTTACAATAGCGCATTCAAAACTATAATCATGAAAAATCACTGTCATTTCCTTGGTTGAAAATTAAAGAATTTTAAATATTGTGATTCTTTAAATTTAGATTATTCTTAAAACATTGAAAATTAGATGCTTTCTAATTGGAAAAAAACCTAGAAATTTTAAATTGTAAACATATTTCTCGTAGTGTTGTTTACAACTAGAGGAAACAGTTCGAAACTAAAAATCAAAAGATAAGATGCTTTTCTTAAAGAAAAAACTAATTACACTAGAATAATTAAAAGTATTTTTAATTAAAACTTAAAAGGAATGTTGTGATCCTATTTGTAAGAATATAATTTTCTTTGTTAAGAAAGATGTTTGAAAACATCTGCCTGTGGGCACAGTTCAAGTTGAATGAGTTTTGCTTCTCACAGAATGTTTCTTCGAGCATCCTGAAGCAATGATATTGGCCTCAACAAAATAATGAATCAATTGAGCGGTCTGTAATAAAAACATAAACGTCCACCATACATTCGTGATTCATGTTTCATTATCCTATTAAATCTAATCCATGCGTGGAAGATACTTCTCCCCACTTACGCATCCCATCTTCTCTATTTAGCATCGACAGATAAAAGAGAATAAAATATTAATAAAAATATCTGAAATTCACAATTTTTTTCAAATTTATGCTTAATAAAACGACTTTTTTCGATTTTTTTAAGGAATCTGTATTATCATTAGAGAATAACGGAAAATATTTAACGTCTTTTCAGACTAGATGGAGCTATGAAAGACAAATTATTTTAAATAATTTTTTTCTGAAAAAAAGATCTCCTTTCGCTCCGCTGGGAATCGAACCACAGAACTACTGCTTTCCGGTCAGCTTCTTTCCCATTAAGCTACTAGAGAGATCGAGAGAAGAAACTTTTTTCAGAAATACACGCATTATTTTGCTAGATGGTACAAATCAAATTTTTTAAGGAATCTGTATTATCATTAGAGAATAACAGAAAATATTTAACGTCTTTTCAGACTAGATGGAGCTATGAAAGAAAAATTATTTTAAATAACCTTTTTCTGAAAAAAGATCTTCTCCTTTCGCCACGCTGGGAATCGAACCACAGAACTACTGATTTCCGGCCAGGTGCTTTGCCATTAAGCTACTAGAGAGATCGAGAGAAGAAAGTAGTTATAGTAGTAGTCTAGTCTAGTCTTCTAGTAGTAGTTCAGTAGTTCTGTGGTTCGATTTCCAGCGGAGCGAAAGGAGAAGATCTTTTTTCAGGGAAAAATTATTTCAAATAATTTTTCTTTCATAGCTCCATCTAGTCTGAAAAGACGTTAAATATTTCCTGTTATTATCTAATGATAAAACAGATTCCTTACAAAATTTGATTTGTACCATCTAGCAAAATAATACGTGTATTTCTGAAAAAAGTTTCTCTGTGTGGATTGAAAGTTCACCTATTTAGTAGTAAATGCAACTAATAGGTTGAAAATTGATCTATCCTTTCAAATCTTTAAAAATATCCTGAAATCTTATAAATAAATCCTATATGAAACCCTTCTAAATCTTCCGATATTCAAGGAAACTATTTAAACCGCATGGAATAATCGAAATCTTTTGGAATCGTCTGAAATATTTGAAAATCTTTTCAAAATTTCAAAATCCTACGAAAACCCTTAATTTTTGTAAAATTCTATGAATACCAAAATTATAAAATATTTAGACATTTTTTATATCTATTGAGGTCCCATAAAAATCCGTTAAAATTTTGTAAAGTCCCTAGGAATCAATAAAAAATGCCCTAAAACTTC
Organism: Andricus curvator; assembly: GCA_932195095.1. Lineage (NCBI taxonomy): Eukaryota > Metazoa > Arthropoda > Insecta > Hymenoptera > Cynipidae > Andricus > Andricus curvator. The sequence goes on from CAKNYM010049584.1 coordinate 55,456, forward strand.
TAAAATCCTCTGAAATCCTTTAAAATCTTTATAAAGTTTGAGAGATTTCTGGCTATCTCATTAATTGTTTTTTTTCTTAAAATCCCTTGAAATCTTTGAAGTAATATTAAATCTCAGTTCGCTTCTGTAAATATTACATAATGTACAAACTGAGGACACGAATTAATTAATAAAATAAGAATTACAATAATTTACCTGCATTCTGATTCTACCAAAGTTGGCTAATTCTCTTTATTTTAGGGAGAGAATACTGGATCGGTAGAATCCTATTTTACTTATTTTACGGTGAAACACTTAAAAGATTTACGGTGTTCTTAAAAGTAACGAAGACTCTCGTAAAAGCATTCGTAAAGGAACTGATGAAAAATCCATTTTTGCCATTCTACATTCCGACGAATTTTCTTCGTACAAATTCAAATGACTTAAAAGTGAAAAAAAATTATTAGCATAATCTGTCAAACTTCAAAAATGAAGATGAGAATAGTACAATCCAGTTTTTCCTAACCCCTCACTTCTCGCTTTCCCTCACTTCCTAACCCATCAATTCCTCTACTTCTTCCGCCCTCTCTTCCCCTCCCTTCCCCATACTAGTCACCCGTTTCTTCTTTTTTCTCTTCCCCTACTTCCCCCCAACTACTTTCACTGTCCTCACTTCCCTCCCTACTACCACCCTACTACTACTTCCTCCCCTACTACCCGTCCTCATCTACCCTTCTCCTACTCACCCTCACCTTCCTAGTACCCTTCATTTCCCTCCACTCACTCCACTCACTCCCCCTATTTCCTCTCACGTTCCCTTCCCTTACACACCCTACATCCCCACCCCTCACTTCCTCTACTTCCTGTTCTATCACTTCCCCTATATTTCCTGTCCTCAATTACCCTCACTTTCCATACTTGCCCTCCACTCCATTCCTCCCCATTCCCATATTTACCTCTTACCTACTCGCCCCCACCATCCTGCTACCCTTCCTCTCACTTCCTCTTCCATCCCTTCCACTCACGTTCCCTCCCATCACTTCCCCTACTTCCAATTGAGCATATTACAATACATGTTATAATTTGATAGATTTTCTTCTTTGTGAATGTTGGGAAAGGTATTTTTGAGCTTTTAAATGGAATGATTAGTAAGAAAAACAAGTATACATTTGGTTTATAATAAAACAATATGAGCCATTTTCCTCCGAAAAACTGAAAATTCTTATAAAAATCATTCTGCACGACGACAAATATATCGTATCTATGTAAAAAATGTCATAAATCGTATTCTGCTGGTAGAAAATAAGATCTATTGCACCCATAAACTTGTGCAAGTCAATTTTTTCTGCACAATCTAACAAAATTTCTTAAACTGAGAATCTTATGCGAATGCACTCTTTATTCGCTATAACAATCGCTAATCTTTAAATTTGTTATTCAGATTCAGATTTTTACATAGGTACAATGTATTTTTCGTCCTGTAAAATAATTTTTGTAAGTATTTTCGGTTTTGTGGAGGAAAGTTGCTGATAGTATTTCATTATAAACCAAGTGTATAATTCTTTACCTTGATAATCATTTCATTTAAAAGATCAAAAATACCTTTCCTAATATTCCAATAGAATAAAATCTATCAAAGTATAACATGTATTGTAATATAACCATTTGGAAGTAGGGTAAGTTATGACGAGAATGTAGGGCAAGTACGGTGTTGGAACGTGAGTGGAAGGGAAGGAAGGGGAAGCGAGAGGAGGGGAAGTATGGGAAGTGAGAGGAATGGAGAGATGTAGGGGAAGTGATAGAAGAGGAAGTAGAGAAGGGAAGGAAGGGGAAGCAAGAGGAGGGGAAGTATGGGAAGTGAGAGGAATTGAGGGGAAGGGAAGTATAGTAATGTTGGGGAAGCGAGGGGAGGGAAGTATGGGAAGAGAGAGGAATTGAGAGGAGATGTAGGGGAAGTGATAGAAGAGGAAGTAGAGAAGTGAGTGATTGGGATGTAAGGGGTGTGAGGTTGGGAACGTGAGAGGAAGTAGGGGGAGTTTGTGAAGGGGCACAAAGGGGATGTGAGAGGAGGATAGCAGTGGGGTAAGGGTGTGATGGGGAGGGCAATACGAGAGGAATATTAGGCAAGTATTGAAAGTGGAAGTAGAAGGTGGAGAAGTAGGGGAAGATCATAAAGAATAAAGTTGCGTGTGAGCCAGTTTACCCCACATGCGCCGCTCAGCCCTCGTTTTACGGTATACAACAAAATAACATGAATTAAAAACATTTTTATTTGAATGATCTCAGATTTGAATTATTGACATGCTCAATTTGTTAGTTTAATCGAGTAGTAAGGCACCTTCAATTTAATGAAAAGCATGGGGTCTGGAAGTCCGTGCTCGATTATTGTCGCAAGAGACTATAATGCATATGAATCGCTCCTGAGTAAACCATCAAAGCGACAAAAGTCGTTGGTAGAGTATAATTATCGTTGATTCCGCTCGATGTCGCAAATATTGCCGGTGTTTAAGGCATTAGGAGTTCTCCTTTGGCCACTCCTGGTTCAATTAGTAAAACGGTTTGCTCGGTAAACGAGATGCGGATCGTACAAGTTCACATAACCATCCGTCGACCTTCGACCCACACCCCGGACTCTAACTGAAAGCTTCGCTTCAAATCCTACAAATCGATTTAATATAATCACTCCCATTGACTTTTCTATTGAAAAATATTTTATATAACACATGCATGAATACAGTCGTTTCTCATGCCTGTGGAGCGAACCTGAAGTTCCCCTTTTCAGTTCGTACGCATGCAGTGGCAATTATATGTCTATGACGTCAAAAACTATGACATCATAATTTATGACTGCATATATATATATATATATATATATATATATATATAAAATGTCAATTACATGCATTTGTTATATAAAATATCGTATATGAATTATGGCGGAAGAATGACTTTATTAACTTGTATATCTTTTCAGTACTCGTCATTGGCTCGTACTGAAAATATACACTAGTCAATAAAGTCCCTCTTTTCCCCCTTGGTGCATAATATACTATTTTATAGTGGTCCTTCATTACTCAAAATCGACTTCTGTTATGTAATTTTGTGAATTTTCAGAAATTTTATGACAGAAATTATATCTTTATGGTTAACAAGATTTTAACATAATAAAGTGATATAATGGTATCCTGGTGCCTATCAGAAATAGGGTAGCCAAAAGGGTAAAGTACACATTAGGGTCGCCCAAAAAAATAAAAGCTTAGATTCTTTTGTGACAACCCCCCCCCCCCCCACGCCATTTTATTAGGTTCCCAGAAAAGTGAATACGTGTTTTTTTAATGATTTTTTTCAATATTAAAAGGACGCGCTCACCCCTTGAAGTTGCACATAAGAACATAGGAAAAAAATACATTTTTGAAAATTTCCTACCAAACGTAAAAATGTAAAATAAAGTATAGGCAAGGATTTTGCGGAATATTGGTTTTAATTATTATTTATTTCAAATTTTTTTCATTTAGTACATATTTTTATTTAAATTGTTTTTTTGTTTGTTTAAAGAATTTATTTTTGTTTAAGTTCATCTTTCTAACTGAAAAAGCTAGAAAATCGTACATCGCTGTTACTTTTTTTTAAAGTTTAAAAAGTTCAGCCTAAATCATTTTCCAAGTTACTTCTTATTGTTTACACAATTTATTATCTTATAATGTCAAAAATTAATTGTCTTTTCAGAATGCTTTGGTCTAATTTATGAATGTGAAGAGTGAATTTTTAGTATTTCAGGTAATTCTTATTGATTTTCGTAGATAATCCCAATAATTTTCAACTACTGTGTGGACAATTTTTTCTGTTGCTGAAAATTAAATTTCTTGACTAAAAATTTAAATATTTCATTTTTGTTTCCAAATTGAGCTTTTCTAGTCCAGAATGTATTTAATTTGTTTAAAATGCGTCTTTTTTGGTCGAAAATTAATCTTCTTCGTTGTAAATTCACGTTTTTGATTGATAATTCAACTATTTCGTGACAAATTAATCTACTTTGTAGGAAATTCAACAATTTTGTTCAAAAGCCATTTTTTGGTTGAAACATCAAATGTCTTGTTGAAAAATCGTCTTTTCAGGTTGAAATTCAACTATTTTGGTAGCAAATTCATTTCTCTGATTGAAAATTTAACTACATTATAATTATGATGTTAAAATTTTTTCAGTCAATTTTTTTTTATTCTCTTGAAACCTTTCAAAATACATGAAAAAATTGAAAAGCTCCTAAATTTTCAAAAATATTTATTTTGTTGAAAATTTGTTTTTTTTGTAGTGAAAAATTAATTTTATTAGCGGAAAATATAACTGTTTTATTTTTGAATAAAATTTGTCTTTCTTAAATAAAAGTTAATGTAATTTGTTAAAATTTCTTTTTTTTTCTGTAGCAAATTAAGATTCTTACTTAAAAATTCATCTTTTTGCTTGAAAATTGAACTATTTTTTTTAAATTCAACTATTTGGTTGAAAATTCATGTATTTTGTTAAAAATTCGTCTATTTTGTTATAAAATTAATCTTCTTGCTTGAAAGTTTATCTTTTTGGTTGAAAATTGAACTATTTTGATGAAAATTCGTTCATTTGTTCTGTTTGAAAATTCATGCAATTTGTTAAAAATTGATCCTTTTTCGTAGAAAATCAATCTTCTTGGTTTAAAATTCAAATAGTTGGTTGAAAGTTGAACTACTTTGTGAAACATTCATTTTTTGGTTGGAAATGCATTGAATTCAATGTAGTACCTACATGGAATTGAAAATGCATCCCTTTGGTTGCAAATTTAACTGTTTTGTTGAAAATTCGTTTCTTAGGTAAAAAATTAATCTTCTAGTTTGAAAATTCATGTTTTTGGTTGAAAATTTTAATATTTAGTTAAAATGATTCTACGTTGTAAGAAATTTAACAATTTTTTGAAAAAGTAATTTTTTGTTGAAAATTCATCTATTTTTGGTGGAAAATTACTCTTCTTGATTGAAAATTCATCATTTTTGGTTGAAAATTCAACTACTTTGTTGAAAGTTAAACTTCTTTATTGAAAATTCATTTTTTGGTTGGAGACGCATAATTTTAGTTGAAAATTCAAGCAGGTGGTTGAAGGTTCATCTATTTTATTCAAAATTAAACCATTTTTTTGAAGAGACATCTTTTCTGGTTGAAAATTCAAATACTTGCTTGAAAGTTATTCTATTAATTTTTCGTTGAAAACTCATATATTTTATTGAAATATCTTTTTGGTATAAAATTAATCTTCTTCGTTGAAAATTCATTATTTTTGGTTAAAAATTCAACTGCTTAGGCTGCAAATTCATTTCTCTGGTTAGAAATTCAACCTGTGCTTGAAATTTTTTTGTTGGTTAAAATGTCTCTTTCTTAGTCGAAAATTAATGTCTTTAATTAAAATTTTTTTTTTTCTTGTAGAAACTCAGGATTTCGAATTAAAAATGAATCTTTTTTGATGAAAGCTGAAATATTTTGTTAAAAATTCAACTATGTATTTGGGTGAAAATTCATGTATTTTGTTAAAAAGTTGTCTTTTTTGGTATAAAATTAATCTTTTGCTTGAAAATTGATCTTTTTGGTTGAAAATTGAACTATTTTGATAAAAAATCGTTTTTTTTTTGTTTTGGTTGAAAATTCATGTTTTTTGTTGAAAATGTATCCTTTTTAGTAGAAAGTTAATCTTTTGAGTACATATACCGCCAGATGACTCCACTTTACTGAGCATGGGCCTGTGGAAATTTTCTTTTACTAAGGTGGACTTAGAATCACTGTACGAATTTAATCACGACCGGTGATAACTCGCAGCTGCATCCGAATTCATTGGAATTACACGAATTTGCCTGAAAGTTTGGCCAGGGGAGGGGAAACCTGCAGAAAACCACTTTCCGAGTTCAGCCGGTTTTTCGACAGACTGGATCGCATTTTTAGGAATTGTTTCCCCCTCGCTGTATACGCTTTAAGAAAATGTGATTTTCAAAAATTTAGAAATTGTATTAAAGATATGAGACTCTTGAAATTTCAAGTCAGCGTCCCAAACCCCTTGAGACAAAACTTCTATTTAGGTCGTTTATGTGAAGGATCCGTAAATACTCCAGCAAAATCAGAAATGACATTTAGATCAGTTTCAAAGTACATATTACTCCACTCTAGCATTAAATGCCAAGGAAAATGAACACGTCTCTTAATTTCAAACTCACATGTTTTACTTTTACTCGAATCATCCCAGAAACTATCTCACTTAAAATCGCTATAAGAAATTAATAATATTTCTTGAATAATAAACTATTTCACTTTTTGTTTTAGGAATTCATAAAAATACAATAAATTATTATAGATTTCTAGCAAAAATAGGGCGCTACACGCGCTTATTACAGGTTTCTCATTTTGACTGGCTAATTATCAAATTAAGATATGCTATAATTTCAAGTACTATAAAATATAATTAATAATCGTAAATTTAAATAAATTTTAAAATAGGTACATCGGCTTTCACCACTCTGTAACTTTCATTTGTACATAAGATTTCATCCTAGCAGGAATTAGAAGCAACGAAAAAAATTAATAAGTTAAGGGCATGCTCTTCGGTGATCACGTGACCAAACCAGTCCTTGGTTATGCAATTTTTTTTGTGTGTTCACCATGTCCAAACGCAATGATATATCGCTCTCAAAATTTGGAATATAGGAAATGAAACAATAAATTGCGTTTGTATATTTAGTTTCAGTAATAATTTTGAAAAAAATTATCCATGTAAAAAATAATGTGTAAAATTTCATAACCGAGCTTGGTCATGTGATCTCTACTTTACCGACGTTGAAAGCTTCTTTTTTTCTCCGCTAGAAATTGCTAAAAATGCTCCAAAAATAATGACAGGTTACGTGTGTGCAGATACTTATTTTTTGATTTGCAACAAATGTGCAAATGTTATTGTTTATATTGATTTTTTAAAATGTTTAGACGATTTAGTCAAAAATTTGTGTCAGTTATCAACATACGCGAATCAAAAAATCTGAAATGCATCAAACCAAACATTACCTGCAAAGTGCTCGACTCGAGTGGTAATATCCTATTTTATTAATTTATAAATAAAATTTCTTTGAAATTATAAACATATTGATGTATACAAACGTTCTTTAGTGCTTTTTATTTAATCGTTCAAATTCTAAACACGATATCTCAATCCGTGTGGACGTAGTGAGCACCAAAAAAAATGAAAATAATATTACACATTTATTTTGTACATGAATAATTTTTTTCAAAATTATTACTCAAATTAAATATACAAACGCAATTTATTGTCCCATTTCCTATATTCCAAATTTTTAGAGCGATATATAATTGCGTTTGGACATGGTGAACACCAAAAAAAATTTCATAACCAAGGACTGGTTTGGTCACGTGATCACCGAAGAGCATGCCCTTAATGTTGGATATCATATTAACCCATTTTCGGCCAATGGTTCGTCTACACACCATCAGCTTTGCCATTTTTTTTCGATTGTAATTTGAATGGACACAAAAAAATTCAGTGAGCAGTCGACTATGAGGGAAACAACGACAACCGTCAAAACCGGGCTTCTTTACGCTTTGTCATCGAAAAGATGGCAAAGCTGATGGTGCGTAGACGAACCATTGGCCGAAAATGGGTTAAGTAGACTTAAAGATTTACAATTAAAGATGCTTTAATTTTTAATGAAGTTTTTTTAAAAATAGTTAAACTTTGAAGAATTGAAATTGAAAACTCTTGAATTAAAAAAAACAGTGTGTGGCAGTGGGGCCACACGGCAGAAGTAAAACTTTGATGGATTAACTTTGAAATTTTTCTTAAGGAATCATCATGAGTTTTGAGGAGATCGCAGAGTAAGAGAGTGCAGAGAGAGAGAGAGAGAGAGAGCGCATGTACAGGCTTAGCCTAGCGCGACAGTAGTGGGGATATCGAAGAGGAGTCTTTAGAGCAGTTGCGAATCGCCGCACAAAAGGAAGGCGTGAATAGAGAGACAAGGTATAGAAAGATTCCTTGTAGAAAGTATATTTGTAGGAGAAAGTCAGAGATGTATGGAATCCGTTCGTTCGTTCGTTCGGTCGTGCGTTCGGTCGTTTTTTAAAATTTTTCTCGTCCCAAAAGAAGTTTCACTTCAAAAAGTATAAATAAAAGTACTCAGATTTTGAAGACCTAAAGTCAAATTTTTAATTCTAGATCTTCCAAATAGAAGAAATTTCGAATGTAAATCATCAAAATTAGAGCTTTTTAATTGCAAAACTTAAAGCTTGCATAATTTTTATTTTTTACATTTCCAAAATTAAAAAACCTTCAATTTTAAAGATGTACAATTGAAATTTCTACAATTTTGAAGATTTGTAATTTAACACTTTTGAAAATATAAAATTGGAATTTATTCAATTTTCAAAATTAATGTTTTGAAGGCACTTAATTTTTAACCTTTTTTGCAATAGTTCAATTTTGAAGATTTACAATTGAAAATTCTTTAATTTTAACTGTTGGCAATTTTAAATTCTTTAATTTTAAAAATTTGCAATTGAATATTGAATATTTTTCTATATTTAATGTGTGTAATAAAAAATGCTGCAATTTCGGATGCTTTTTTGGAATAGTCTATTTTAAAGATTTAAATTTGGAAAATCAATTTTGTAGATTTTACACAATTATTCGCTGGATTACTCTGAAAGAAGAAACTTTAAATTTGCTTGAGTCGAGACTTGAAATTTTCACCTCAGCCATTTTATATTAATATCTTCTTTCGTTTTTGAACGTCACAAAAAAAAATGTCACACAAAAAGACCTTTTCATTTTCATTCCTTTTTTATATTCCTGCGCATTCTGCAGTGAGCTTGTCATTGCAAGCATACTCTACAGATAAAATTTTCATTCATTCACCAGATTTTATTTTTGTCTGTGAAGTCGCTATCAAGCGTAAACAGGATAATTCGCTATTGTAGTGTTCCTTTATGCTGGATATAAAATATTTGTGAAAATTGAGAGCAACTGTTTTGAAAGAGTCAACGAATCAGAAGAGTCAACATTTTTTTTATGCGAATTTCTATTTTTAGAGAAAAATGATAAATTGTATTTCACTCCTCTTATTTTACTTATAGAGAATTCCATTTTTTAGACTCAAAAGCATTTCATTTTAACAATTACTTGCATCATCAATCCCGCGCAACCCGTGTGTGTAGTTTTTCTATTTGAGGGAAAAAATAATTTTAACACAAAATGAAAACTTTAAATAAATATTTATTTTAAACAAAATTTTGAATACTGAAGTTCGATCTACACTTAGATTTTGAGATCTGATGACAAGAAAATAAGTATTATTAGTTTGTTTTTTAAAGTTGTCTAATTATAATTTTCCTAAGATTCATAAGATTCAAATGTGCCAAAAATTTTTTATAAAATGTTTTTATTTTAGAGGATTGTACAAAATATTAGAAAAATTCGAGTCACCATAAAAGATGTTTAGGACTTCCAGAAGTTTGAAAGAACTTTAAAAATATTTTCAGGAATGCGACTTGACCGGGAAACCGGGAAAGACCGGAAAATGACCGGGAATTTTATTGACCCGGAAAAAACCCGGAAACGACCGGGAATTTAATTAAAAAACCGGGAATTCACTTCTGATCGTAGCAAAATTCAAGAAATATAATTTCACTTGGAACAGGGATTTTTTTATATGGAACGGGAATTTTTTTAAAGAATTATAATTCGGATTTAGAAGAAAGGAGTTTCGAAAAATCCCTCTTCGAAGTCAGAATTCGTCACAATTTGAAAGTTAAAAAAGTTAAAAATTAATTATTTTTTTGAAGATTCATCATTTTAATTTGAAATTCATCTCTGGTTGAAAATGTAACTACTTTCTTGAAAATCAATTTATCTTTTTTTGATGAAAATTCAACTATTTGGTTGAAAAATGATATTTTGCATTTAAAAATTAAACTATTCGTTTGAAAATTTATATACTTCCTGGAAAATTTGTCTTTTTTTTGTAGAAAATTAATCTTTATTGTTGAAAATTCATATTCTTTGACATAAAATTCAACTATTCCAGTTGAAGATTCATGGTTTTAGTTGAAAATTCATCAGTTTGGTTGAAAATTAATTTCTTTGACTGAAAACTTAACTGTTTCATTTTTAGTTGTAAATTCATCTTTTCTAGTAAAAAATTCAACAATTCGGATAAAAATTTGTCTTTTTATTGAAAATTTGTCGTTTTATTGAAAATTCAACTATTTTGTTGAAAATTCACGTATTTTCTTAAAAATTCGATTTTTTTTTGTAGAAAATTATCTTATTTTTCTTTGAAAGTTAAGCTTCTTGTTCAAAAATTCTTCTTTCGGTCAAAAATTCAAGTATTCGAGTTAAGTATTCATAATTTTAGGTGAAAATTCATCTTTTAGGTTGGAAATAAAATTATTTGGTTGAAAGTGAAACTCTTTTGTTAAAAATTAATTTTTTTCGGTTGAAGATTCATCGTTTTAATTAAAAATTAATTTGTTTGGTTGAAAAATGATCTTTTTTAGTTGAAAATTCGTCTTTTTTGGTAGAAATTAATCTTTTAGGTTGAAAATTGATCTTTTCGGTCAAAAAAATCAATTATTCTAGTTAAAGATTCATCATTTCAGTTAAAAATTCATCTTTCTGGTTTAAGATTAAACTATTAAATATTTACAATTTTATTTGAAAATTCATCACTTTGTTCGAAAGTAATTTTTTTAACTGAAATTATAACTTATTGCAATTGAAAATTCCGTAGTTGTAGTTGAAAATTCATCTGTTTGGTTAAACATTAATTTTTTTAATTTGATATTTAATTATTACAGTTTTTGTTCACAATTTAACAACAATTTCACAATGTAACAACAATTTCACAATCACAATTTATCTTTTTTAGTAAAAATTAATTTTTTTGTTTTAAAATTCAACTATTTCAGTTAAAGATACATTGTTTTAGTTGAGAACTAAATTTTAAAATTAATTTTTTAACTAAAAATGTTACTATTCCATTTTCGGTTGAAAATTATTATTTTTTAGTTCAAAATTCAACTATTTGGTTGAAAATTTGTCTTCTTTAATTAAAAATTCAACTATTTCGTTAAAAATAAATGTATTTGGTTGAAAAATTGTATTTTTGAGTGAAAAATTAATATTTTTATTTGAAAATTAAACTTCTTGTTTAAAAATTCATATTTTTTGGTTGGAAATTCAAGCGTTCCAGTTAAATATTCATCATTTTAGTTAAAAATTTATCTTTTTGGTTCAAAAATTAACTATTCCAGTTCAAGATTCATTTTTTTTAAATTCATCACTTTGGTTGAAAATTGAATTATTTTGTTGAAAATCCGCTTTTTTGTTGAAAATTAATTTTTTCAACTGAAAGTTTATCTATTCCATTCTTTTGTAAAAAATTGATATTTTTTAATGGAAAATTTAAATATTTTTTTCAAATTTCATTTATTTTGCAATGTTTTGCTCTGTTGTGTTACAAGATGTTTAGAACGAACGTCATGAATTAAAATAAATGTTTTCTTTTTGCGGCAAATATGAATATGTTACTTTTAGTTGACCAGGAAAATTGAAAAATTTGACCGGCAAAAGACCGGGAATTTGAAATCGTTCGCCGAATCGCCACCCTGATTTTATAAATTTTCGGAAATTTTTTGAAGTTTTAAAATATATCAACCCATTCAAACTCCTGAAGTTCGTAAAAATATCTTTTTTATATTTTCAGAAAGCTTTTGAAATTTTTTTGAATATTTTTAAATTTTCTTTTAAAATTATTTTTGTTTTAAATCATGCAAAACAAAAAATTAAGCTTTAAAATCTTCCGCATTCTTTTTCGCAATTTTCTAAATTTTTTGGAATGATTTGAATTCTTTCAATTTTCTCTTAAAATTCATTTTGGTTTACAAATAAAAAATCATTTCAAATTTTACCGTGAATCTTAAAAAAAATTCTTTGTATTCTCTTGAAACCTTTCAAAATACATGAAAAAATTGAAAAGCTCCTAAATTTTCAAACATATTCATTTTGTTTAAAATTTTTGGAAATCTTTTCAGATATTAAAGTATTTCTTAATCTTTTTAAAACTGTTAAGTCTTCTAAATATCTTTCAAATTTATTCGAATTTTTCTGAATTTGTTAAAAAGATCTGCATAAACCTCTGAGCCTTCTTTTTTTTATCTTTTCAAAACATAAGCCTTCCCAATGTCTTTTAAAATGATTCAAATTGTTTCTTGAATTTTGAAAAAATTCTGCAAAATGATAAAAATTTCCTTAAAATCTTCCAGATTCCTTTTTAAAATTTTGTAAATCTTTTGAAATTTTTGAAAGGTTATATTGTCTTAAAAATAATTTTCAAAATTAGAAAGCATTTTATATTTTCCTACGAATCTTCAGAAACTTTTCTGTTTGTCTTGATACCTTTCAAAATCCTCAAAAAGCTTCTACATTTTTTTTTTATTTTGCTTGAAAATTTTTTTGAACTCTTTTCAAATTTTAAATTATTTCCAAATCTTTTTAAAACTTCTAAATATCTTTTAAGGTGGTTCGAATTTTGTCTACAATTCAAAAAAAAAAGTGCAAAATTACAAAAACTACCTTGAAATCTGCCAGATTCTTTTTGGACAATTTTGGAAATCCTTGAAATGTTTTGAAATCTCTTTCAATTCTCTCCTAAAATTGATTTTTCAATATAAAACATCATTTGAAATTTTTCTAGGAATCTTAAAAAACAATTTCGATCACCATGGAACCTTCCAAAATTCTTAAAAAGCTTCTTTTTTCGAAATCTTTAAAAATATATTTTTTGTTTTAAACTATTTGAATTTTTTTCGAACTAATTTTTTTTTAACTTCTGAAAATCTTTTGAGACAATTAATTTTTGCTAAAAAAAGTTTTGAATCTTTCAAAATAAAAAAAATGGTCTTAAAATCTTCCAGATTATTGTTTGACACATTTTGAACTCTTCAAAACTTAAAATTAATGTTTTAAAAAAAATTCTGAATCATTAAAATTTTTTACAGAAATCTGATCGTCTGTACCGGTAATTTCTTAGTTACCGGTACAATTAAAATTAAAATTTTAAATAATTTGGTTACAATTTTTTTTTGACCGGTACCAACTGTATGATACAGTTCGTAAATTAATATATTCTAAGTTTTTGGAATAAAGTTCCTCTTTATTATTTTTTTTTGTAGCCCCGGGCAGAAACCGTTACATTTTTGGTCAAATGTGCATCCATCCGTCCGTCTGTGGTACTTTTTTCCAAGGTGGGGAAGTGAGGGGAAATCAAATGGTGCGAAAGTAGGGGAAATGAGTGGTAATGAGGGAAGGGGAAGTGAGGGTAGGAAAAGTAGGGTAAGTGAGGGGAATTTAGGGAAATTGGGCGGAGGGAAAGTAGGGGAAGTTAGGGGAAATGAGTAGTGGGGAAGTAAAGGAAATGAGAGGAGGGAAAGTATGGAAGTGATGAGAAATCGGGGGTGGGAAAGTAGGGGAAGTGAGTGGGAATGAAGGCTGGGAAAGTAGGGGAAGTGAGTGGGAATCAGGGGTGGGAAAGTAAGGGAACTGAGGAGAAATGAGAGGAGGGAAAGTATGGGAAGTGAGGAGAAATCGGGGGTGGGTAATTAGGGAAATGAGGGGTAATGAAAAGAGAGGAAGTAGGGGAAGTCAGGGTATTTGAGGGGAAATTAGTGGTGAGTAGGTGAAGTGAGGGGGGAGTATGGGGGGGATATGGGAGGGGAAATTTTGAACGACTTAATTAACGTCTTAATAGGCTACGAAACCCTTTTTTTTAGCGCGCGGTGCCTACTTTGCCTAATTTTTTTTTTTTAAGAAAAAAATAAAATTAATTTGATTTTTTTTTGTTTATTGTTGCAGAGCTCTTTAGAAGCGCGGCAGAGGCTGGACCTCTTGACATCGTGAAGCTTCGAAAAGGAGAAAAAATCTTGAACATTTCACCGCATCTGCCGGCGAATACGCCTGAAGATCCCTACGTCCTGCAGGTAACGATGCACGTGCCTGATGTTTCGGGTGGAACCTTCATCTCTTCTTCCACTACTTTCAAGGTTTATTTCCAAGGTTTACCATGTATTTAAGAATCGAGTTTTTTACTTGAACCATTTTCAAATTATCATCAAGATATTTCATTTTCGAAAATTTGTTATAACTTTTTTAAATATTTAATAATTTATATTTTCAACTGATGGTAGTAGTATTTGTATGATAAAGTTCCCGATTTTAAATACCTCATCACACAGTTCTTCTTATAGTTACAATTTTTATTATTCACAAAAAGATATTTTTTTATAGAATTTACTAGCGAAATACAAGTTTCTATCCTCCAAATTCCTGTGATTGGAAACATTTGCAAGTACTCTAATTGTTTAAATGGAGGTAATTTCTTGTCCGAAAAAAAGTAACGATAATTATTATGATTATATTACATATTTAATATTAATATTCATTGATATTATTTGTCAAGTAGGTAGTTGATATTTCAACGAAAAGAAGATTTTAATTTTAAGTGAAAAACAGTTGAATTCAAGCAACAAAAACCGAATTTTCAACAAAATAGTAGAACCCTCAACCAAAACAGATTATTTTTCAAGCAAACGTTTTTTAAACATTTTCTTTACCATTTTTAGTATTTTGAGCAAACAAAAAATGGCATTTCTATCAAAAGAGATGAATTTAATATTTTTTGTTTAAAAATTCAAGTGTTTTTGGTTGAAAATTCATCTTTGTTGGTAGAAGATTCAACTGCTTGGTTATGTGTTGAACTACTTTGTTAAAAATGGATTTTGTTGTTGTTGAAGATTCATCACTTTACTCAAAAATTCATCTCTTTTGTTGATAATTTAACTATTTTCTTGAAAATTTCTTATTTTTTGGTAAAAATGACCTCTTTTTGTTGAAAATTCAACTGCTTGGTTTAAAGGTGAACTGCTCTGTTAAAAATTAATTTTTTTTTATTGAAGATTCATCACTTTAATTGAAATTTTCTCTCTTTGTTCAAAAATTTAATTATTCTGTTGAAAATGCGTTCTTCTTTTTTGGTTGAATTCAACTGTTATTGATCTAAAATTAAAATATTTTTTGTTCGAAATATCAGACTTTA
>CAKNYM010049584.1:83039-120867 GCA_932195095.1 Andricus curvator
CCCTAAATGAGCCCTAAATTATTCTGCAAAGAAATATTCTCTTAATATTTTTTTGTTATGTGTGGTCCTGCTAGCTTAACGTTAAGCTAGCATGACCACCGGTTTTTTTGTTTAAATGCAGAGCATTAAATTTGGCAATAGGGCATTAAATTAGCCCTAAATGAGCCCTAAATTCCCTATGGGTTTTAATTCAATTTTTGCAGTGTGGTCCTGCCAGCTTAACGGACCTGCCAAAACTGACAAAATAAGCAAGAAAAAAATGAAGAGACCATCGAGAACCTCAGCTTTACTTTGACCCAAATAAACTTGCAAAATAATGATGGGTGCTAGAGTTACGAATAAATTGTGCAAGCGTTATCGAGCGCCAGTATTTTATGGTATCAGTCAAATCCACCGCGATTTTCAAACGTGAATAAAAGAAGGAAAATGTTAGAAAAAATTTTAAATTTTTAGGGTGATGTTTCTGAAATTTTGTATTCAATAACTTCATCCAAGGAAAAACAATTTTGTTGAAAATTATTTCTTTTTAAAAAATTAATTTTTTAAATAAAAATTTAACAATTCCATGTTTGGTCGAAATTTTATCTTCTTCAGTTGAAACTTCAAATATTGAGTAAAATTCCTGTATCTTGTTGAAAATTCATGTTTTTTCATAGAATATTAATCTTCATGGTAACTGATTCTTTTTTTTTTACAGAAAATTCATGTCTTTTGTTGAAAATTTAATTATTAGGTTGAAAATTCCTTAAATTCCAGTATTTTGTTAAAAATGCATATATTTTCTTAAAAATTAATCATTTTTGGCAGGAAATTAATCTTCTTGGTTGAAAGTTTATCTTTTTGGTTGAAAATTCACTTTTTGGTTCAGAATTGCATTTTTATTGGACATTAATTTTTTTAACTGATTTTTTGTCGAAATTTGATCTTTTTTGATATAAATTTAATGTTGTGGTTTGAAAATCCAAACATTACGTTGAAATTTGATTTTATCTGATTGAAAATAAATTGTTGTCTGAAAGTTTAACTATTCTATTTTGAGTTAAGGATTTATCTATTTTAGGTGAAAATTCAGCTATTCTGTCAAAGAATTTTTTTAAGATAGAAAATTAATCTTGTGGGTTGAAAATTCATCTATTTCATTAGTAATTCACTTTTTTGTTGACGAATTATGATTTTAGTTAAAAATTCATTTCTTCAACTGGAAATTTAACTGTTACCTTTTTTATGGGAAATTGATTTTTTTTTATAGAAATTGGGTTTAAAATTAATTTTTGTATTGAAAATTCAACTGTTGTATTTTTGTTTAAAACTTAATTTTGTTTAAGAATTTATCTTTCTTAGTTGAAAATTCATGTATTTTGTTGAAAACTTGTCTTTCTTGCAGGAAAATTTATCTTTTGGGTTGAGAATTTAACTATTTTGTTAAAAATTCAATTGTTTGGTTGAAGACTCATCATTTTAGTTGAAAATTCATTTCTTTGGTTGAAAATTAATTTCTTTAAAATGAAAATGTAACTATTCCAATTTTGCTTGAAAATTTATTTTTTTCAGCTGAAAATTTATTTATTTTGTTGAAAACTCGTCTTTCTGGGTTAAAATTCAATTATTTTGGTACAGAATTCGACTTTTAAAAAAATAATCATATTTTCGCCTTAAAAACTCAACTGTTTTGCAGGAAATTCGTCTTTTTGGGTTGAAAAATCCACATTTTGGCTGAGATTTTTTTCTTTATTGATGAAAAATCCTTTTCGGTTGAAAATTCAACTCTTTTGTTGAAATTTCCTCTTTTTGTTTTGAAAATTAATCTCTTTTGGTTTATGAGTTCATATTGTTTTGCTTAATTTAATTGTTTTTGATTGAAAATTAAAATATTTTTTGGTGGAAATATCAACTATTACACTTTTTGTTGAGAATTCATTTTTTTATCAAAGATTCATCACCTCGGTTGAAAGTTTGAACTATTTTGTTGAAAATTCTTTTTTTACTGGTTGAAAATTAATTTTTTTCACTTAAAATTTAAATCTTCTATTTTTGGTTCAAAATTTATCTTTTTAGGCCATGAACGTATTTCCCATAAGAAAAAAAAGAAGTTTTTGTAAATTTTATTCAGAATCGCCAATATTAGATGAATTAAGTTGAAACTCAACATTTATCTTCACAATTAGCCATAGAATACGAATAAAATAAAATAAAACCCCATAAGTGAAAAAATGGGTTTTTCGAGTTTTTGGCGTTAATTATGATTTTTTTGCTTTTTTAAAAATGAAAATTGTTTCTGATACATGAAGTACTACTTTATACTGCTAATTAGATATTGTTAGTATATTGTTTAGGTCTTATCTAAGAGAAGATAATTACAAAAAACAAAA
This sequence comes from Andricus curvator, assembly GCA_932195095.1. Classification (NCBI taxonomy): domain Eukaryota; kingdom Metazoa; phylum Arthropoda; class Insecta; order Hymenoptera; family Cynipidae; genus Andricus; species Andricus curvator. The sequence goes on from CAKNYM010049584.1 coordinate 85,409, forward strand.
TTACAACTGTCTTTGTTAACTTGCATTATTTATTACTTTACTAAGTAAAAAGTGAATTAAAAGTTAAAAATTTCAGAAGAAAATGCAACTTTCTAGCATTAATAAAAAGAAGATAGTTATGAACAATAATAATTTATTTAAATAATAATTTTTGCTAAATTGCATTAATTATTAACTCGCTCCAAGTGAAAAAACCGCAACTTTCTAGCATTATTCAAATTGAATATTATTCACAATGATGATAAATTGTTTAAACAAGTAATTTTTTTATCTTCAATTAATTAATTACCACACTCTAATTGGAAATTGGACAAAAAGTGGAAAATTTTTGAAAAAACTGCAGTTTTCTAGCATTATTAAAAGATAATATTACCAACAATAATAATAAATGATTTAAACAATTAGGTTGGTTACCATCTAAAAAACCTGCGACTTTCTATCTTTATTCTAAGAAAAGATTGCTAAAAATAATAATAAATTGTTTAAACAATTTATGCGGACATCTAATTAGCAGTTTAAAGTAGTATTTCATGTATAAGAAAAAATTTGAATTAAAAAAACGCAAAAATATCATAATTGGTTCCAAAAACTCGCGAATCAAATTGGTATCCTATGCTACTTTTTGTTGAATAATTATATAATTCTGATACATATATTTTAATGTGTAATAAATTTATATTTGTTTAAACAATTTTGATTTTCTTAAGCAGTTTTTTTGATAACTTTAAAAAAATTAAATAAAATACATATAATTATTTTTCTGACTGTATAGTGTATAGAAAGAATATATTAACCATTTTTCAATTGTTTAAACAAATATAATTTGTTTAAACAATTATTTTTCCAACAATATTTTTTAAATCGTATTTTCTGAATTAATCATAATATTGAATGATTTCGAGGAGTAGTACATTCTGTTAAAAACGTCGTGTCATTGTTTAAACAATTTTTATTCGTTCAAGCAGTTTTCTATTTAAAAATGAGGATCAATAATATAAAATATTACACATAGAATTATTTTCTTAAATATATTCTAATAGATATTTTTTGTGTCTCCCAGTATGTCAGATTGATATTCATACGACTTTAAAATGTTATTATTATTATTATTATACTATTAAGCCATTTCCCTTTCGGGGTAGGCGTGACTTGCTCGGCTATAATGAAATATAATACAGTCAGAAAAATAATTATATGTATTTTATTTAATTTTTTTAAAGTTATCGAAAAAACTGCTTAAGCAAATCAAAATTGTTTAAACAAATAGAAATTTATTAAAAATTAAAAGAATTGTATCAAAATTATATAATTATTCAACAAAAAGTAGCATAGGATACCAATTTGAGAAAAAACTGGACATCTCTGGGTCAATTTTTAGAAATTTTGTGAATAAACAATAAGTAATTGTTTAAATATTTACATAATGTTAAAAAAAAAATTACTGCTCCAAACAATGACAAAATTTTACATTTCAATCAGAAAATACGATTATTTTTTACATTTTCTGGGAATAAATAATTGTTTCAATATGTTACATTTTATTAAATAAGTTACATTTTTTTAAACAATTAAAAATTGTTCAAAGAGTCATGGGAAATATTCAAAATGTAGTTTTTTGAGTTTTGGGTCATATTTGGGGCGCTGTGGGGGGGAGGGGGGGTTAAAAATAAAAGTTATTAGTATGGTTTTATTTCATAGGTACTTAAATGGTAATTAAATGGGATTTGAAGTGCCCGGTGGCACGTGTTAAAATTCGAATTCCGAAAAAAATAGAGATTTTTTTTCTCCGGAAATGGAAACTTTTTTTTTGGGGGGGGGAGGGGACTTGCCCTCTAGGGTGAAAACAAAAATTTGCAATGCATTTTTAGACCACCCTAAGGGACATGCATTATGAAACACCGGGACAAGAGTCTAAAAGTTGTTTCATAATAGGTACATATAGGTCGCTCCGCTTTTTCATAAATATAATTACTTTGCTTAGACTAAATTAAACATTTAATAGGCATTTCGCATTCAGAAAGGATCAGCCCATTCATTGTTATAAAAATTTTGAAAATATATTCCACTATTCTTCCAAAATTAATGAAAATCTCAATACCCCCTCAAAATTTGTCTCATGATAGGTAGCTTTACCTTACTTTTCCTCTGAATCAGTCTTCACCTTGAACAAATGAAAACTTAAATTCTCATTTATCTCGAAATCTAATAATTTTTCAGTCGTTCCTGTCAAAATCGATCTCACGTGAATGACGGATATATGATCGAATAAACAACAGCCTTTTGCCAGAATTCATATCCCGCTGAATAAATATTTTTCCCTGCAAAAGCCGTTCGCTCTATTCCTATCTTCGGAGCTTTCGTCAAACTCTCAAGTCTAAAAGCTGCGGAAATGCGTCTTTCGGAAGACCCTCGAACTTCGCGGAAACTCTCCTACGCTTTTCAGAATATTCCTCATATTTCCACGACTGCAAATCTAATTTTATCCTCAGACCTCCTGATATGCGCGGTGATTTTCCGAGAAATCAAGGATCTTCAGATTTATGGGCATAATCTTTCCATCTTATCGCACTTTTATTTTTATGATAGGGAATTTTTTTAATCAATTACATTAATTACTTTTCTTTTATAGATAGAAGTCAGTGCTGACTTCATTTTAATTAGCTTTCAATAAAGACGAAGTTATCTTTCTGATGTCATTTAGAACCGTAAAAGTGTTAAGAGGCTTTTAATTTCTTTTTACGACTTTCGCTTTGTTCTTCTTATTCTCATCAGGAAAAAATTCCTCAATATATTCGAAAATAAAAAAAATTAATTGCAGATTTTACAACTAAATTTGCAATATGCATTCCTCCAAGTGGAAATTTTATATTATCTACTCTACCGGCGAAAATTGTCGGTACGATCAGCGAAAGTACTATTAAAAATCACTGCTGACTTTGAAACGTGATTACTCGTACAAGTTTGAAAAAAATGCAAGAATTTCTCGAATTTTGTACCTCGACTTCTACTTTTGGCATGACCTAGGAAAGTAGTAGTAAAAATCTGAAATTCATACCAGACAGACCTTAAAGTCTTATCTTTAATCTAAGCCAATGAAACTTTAAAAACATTCACGGATTCTTGAGGTATGACTAAAAATGTCCATGTCTCTAATGTTATGTTTCAGTCGGCGATTACCGCTGTTGGCCGCAAGAGCGGTGATCGCCGAGAATTTCTCAGATTTTGTTCCTTAACTTCAACTCTTGCTGTGGCTTAGGAAACTTATGAAAAAAACTGAAATTCATAGGAGGTAATGTTTGAAAGATTATCTTTAATTTAAGCCAATAAAACCTGAAAAATCTTGACGGGTTCTCAAAATACGACTAAAAATGACCAGGCGTCTGCGTCGAGTTTCAGTCGGCGATCACCGCTGTCGGCCAAGCTCGCTACAACTCGCTTAGATACGCTTGGACATTTTTAGTCGCATCTCGAGAATCCGTCAAGATTTTTAAAGTTTTTTGGCTTAAATTAAATATAAGACTTCAAAGACTGTGTGGTATAAATTTCAGATTTTCTCTACAATTTTCCTAGGTCATGGCTTTGGTTGAAGTTGATGTACAAAATTCGAGGAATTCTGGAATTTTTTTTTGTAACTTCACTCGTGGTATATTCTCTTTAAAATGTCAAAAATATCTCTGTTCGAATTCATTCGGCGCAGAATTCAATAAGCTTTCCAACGGTTTTTTAAAAAAGTGTATCGCTCCGGTTTTGAACGAGTAATCACGTTCCAAAGTCAGCAGTGATTTTTAATAGTAGTCGAGCTGGTCGTACCGACAATTTTTGACTGTATTGTATATCTGAGTGATTACCAAAAAGCTTACCACTTCATGTCCCAGTTATTCTTCACTTTTCCTTTGAATAATAAGTTTTTTATAAAATTATCTCAGTAACTCACTTATATCAAGGTACAATTTAGAAAATTAAAAAAAATTTAACGAATTTGTTTAGAATTTATGAATAAAAAAGTATATAAATTATCTTATCAGGCACATGTCCCAAACAAAATTAAATTAAATTAAATTAAATTAAAATGAAACTATCTGGGAATTTAATTTCGGGTGTTTCCACTTTGTTTCTGTTTACAATTATGGTGCTTTTTTGATAAGCACCTACTTCCTCGATTTAATGAATTAGTAAACATATTTGCTTCCTCATAGAGGAAGCCAAATTTTAAAAAACACAAATAGGTCAATGAACATTTTTCGAATTAAGGAGCCTTTTCTATTCTTGCATGAACTTTGAATTATGCTCATGAAAAAAGTTTTTCTGTTTACAACAGATTTCTCAAATTTTATAAATCATATAATTATGCGATACCGTTTAATTCACGTAAATTTTTCAGTGTTTTCTATCGATGATCCACATAGGTCGATAATATACGTAATGCTTAAACCATCTTAATTTCAAACAACTTGAAAAACTTTTGAAAAAATTCAAGGTGACGGTTAAATAAATATTCGAAAAAAGCTCATTTCTGCAGTTTTTAATATAATAATTTAAAACTTTACTAGGAATAGAAGTTTGACTTCAGAAATGACTTGATGATCCTGTAAGTCCAAAATTTTGAAAAAATATGAGATGGCGGCCAGTGAAAATAAAAAAATTGTTTAGTTTCATCATTTTTAACGAAATCGTTCTAAACTTTGATAGAAGATCAAGTTTATCGTAAAGCATTTTGTGTTGACCGTAGACATTAAAAATTTTTAAAAATCCAAGATAACTGGTCATTTCTTTTTACAAAAGGAAGGCTATTTCTACCGAAATTTTAGTGAAAGTAGCCCCTTCTCCAGTTCCCGCTATTTGTACCAAAAAAATTAGGCTATTTGTTTTGAAATTTTCTCAAACAAATTATTTTAATTTCTCAAGAAAATTAAATGTCTATCAATTATGTGTCAATCTGAGGCATGACATTTTTTTAATCAAAGCCGATGAACTATTTGTTGGAATATTTAATTGGCCGATATCTTAGATATTTTCAAAATTTTGGATTTCTGGGATCATCGGATGCTTTCTAAGGCCATTCTTCTTTTTATAGCAAAGTTTGAAAAAAAGTAAATCAGGACCACCCTTATACACATGTGATCAATGAATTAAAGTTAATCTTGAATTATCAGCAATTAATATTCAAACAGAAGAAATCAGTGTTCCGAATGCTGAATTTTTTATTCAATTCTGATAAATCTAGGTTTAAGTTTTCTTTTCCAAGGCACTTTTTATCGAAGCTCTTACTCTATGCCATCGCATTTGTTCCACGTTATAAACCCCACGCGAGCTAGTGATCCAAAACCATAATATCGATCTCATTTTTATGGAAATGCTTTTATCTTCCTTTTGTTCACAGGCTTCTACAAGCAACTTCCGGAACCGATTTCATCGGAAGCTTGTCGCAGATTGCAATACCGACGTAAAAGCGACAGTGTGAAGCGCAAAGTACGAGAAAAATTCCTCAACATCTGGTGAGTAGTAGGATGTACATAATTTATACTTCACGAAGGAAAAGAATTGGGCTTCTTTTGTTCATTAGTGTCATTTCTTTCTCCTGCAGTCGCTGTATTTTTAAAGAATTCATGAAAAGACGTGAAATTTGTTTACATTTCTCTCCGGATTCGCAAAGTTCCTTCAAAGAAACGAGATTGTTTAATTTATTAAATAGAAGTGAAACGCAGGTGCAAAAAAAAAGGATTTTCTTTTTATTTGAAGAAACGAACGTGTGAGGAATGGCTTCTCTACAATTGCAGAAAATGCTTCTGGTGAAGTTGTTTTTCTTCTGGTTGAGAAATGAAAAAGAATGATTTATAAAGCTTACATAGAGCTGATTAAATTATTGTTGTCACACCGGAGACTGTCGTGGAGCGTCTGTGTTTAATATTGAAGATGAGCTTACCTACCTCAGCTTCCAATCTTTTCGAAAAGCACGTTAGGTTTCACTTAAGTCCGAATCTGTTCAAATATTGAAGTTCAAGTCTTAAAGGATCCATAAAAATGACAAGACAATCCCATTTAGGAAACTTTATCTAATTTATTTGTGGTATAGGATTATACAATTTACTTTAATTAACCCGGCTTTCTCTCGTTCCTTCCAAGCATTTTTCTACCTTTTCGATCACGTATCATCACTTTTGCTTCCTCATAGAGGAAGCTTTGTAATGGTAACATTTTCTAAAAATTTTTAATTCATTTAATTAAACCTTCCTCAATTTAAAAATGTCTAATACAATGTTCTAAGCAATTGTCCGGATGTGTGTGTGGATGTCACACTTTTTTGTGAACACGGTTGCAGATAAATTGATGAAATTTGGAAGGCTTATTTTCACCATTAATGTCTTGAAACCGACCGAAGGATTTCTAAAAATATTTATTGCATCTTTTGTAGCACTCAATAATATTTTAAACATCGGTTTTTTGTAGTAAAACTTTTTTCATTAACATAATTCAAAGTTAATGCAACAATATAAAAGATTCCTTGGTTCGACACGAATCGATTGACCTACAATATTAATACATTTGATCAAAGAATAGGGAAGTTATGGTAATTTATATATTTTGAAAATCGGTGTTTTATAGTAAAACTTCTTCATTAACATAACTCAAAGTTGATGCAAGAACAGAGAAGATGTGTTGATTCGAGACGAATCGATTGACTTATAATGTTAATACCTTTTATTGAAGAGTAAGGAAGCTATGGTAATCCATAATATTTGAAAATACGGTTTTTTATAGTAAAACTTTTTTCTTCAACATAATTCAAAGTTGATGCAAGAATATAAAAGATTCTTTGGTTCGAGAGGAATCGATTGACTTACAATATTAATACATTTTATTAAAGAGTAGGGAAGTTATGGTAATTTATATATTTTTAAAATCGATTTTGATAGTAAAAATTTTCTCATTCTCATAATTTAAAGTTGATGCGTGAATAGAAAAGTTGTGTTGATTCGAGACGAATCGATTGACCTATAATATTAATAGCTTTTATTAAAGAGTAAGGAAGCTATGGTAATGCGTAATATTTGAAAATACGGGTTTTTATAGTAAAACTGTTTTCTTCAAAATAATTCAAAGTTGATGCAAGAATATAAAAGATTCCTTGGATCGAGAAGAATCGTTTTCTAATATCGATTTTTACAGTAAAAGTTTTCTCATTGCCATAATTTAAAGTTGATGCATTTGGTACATTTTATTGGAGAGTAAGGAAGCTATGGTAATGCATAATATTTGGAAACACTGTTTTTTATAGTAAAACTTTTTTCACTATCATAATTCAAAATTCGAGACAAATCGATTGATCTATAATATGAATACACTTTATTGAAGATTAAGGAAGTTGTGCTCATTTATAATATTTGAAACATCTGTTTCAAACAGAAAAACTTTTTTCAGTGACATGATTCAAAGTTGACGCATGAATAGAAAACACTTTTTGATCTTAAATTTTCAAATAGAATAATTCTGACAATTTTTGTAAAGAAATCATAAAGCTGGGAAAGGGATAGGGTGCGACAGAACCTTTCCCTTCCCGTTTCCAGCTCGAAAAATTATCATTTCGAATACAAAATTTGATTTGTCTCATTTGTCTTTGTATGTAACAAATTTTTTTTATTATTTTGTATTTTTTGTAAATTTCTATTTTTAAATTGATAAAAATGAAGACTTTGGTTTGTCTATTATTGAAAAAAATAACAAATGCTTCTTCTATGAGGAAGCAAATACATTTGCTAACGGGAAGCAAAGTGATCGTGAAATGAGCACCAAATAATTATAAATACAAATAAAGTAGAAAAAATCGAGATCGAATTCACAGCTAGTTTATTCAGTCCTTGTTTTCCAAACTATTTTTTCTTTCCCATTTTATTACTTGATGGAGTCCACCTCATCTGATCACGGCTATTTTCATGGCAAAATGGGATTTGGCTTAATTCAGGATATATGATTGTTTGGTAGTGAAAAAAATCCCGCCAAATATTTTTCGAAAATTTGAAAAAATGACGGACTTATGGGATTTTGAGTTTTAAGCATCTCTTTTTAAAATACCATATCTTTGGTTTTAATTAACCGATTTCGGTTCTTGACGTCTTCATTTAATGTTGTTGAGAATTTTACTTTTTAGGTTGAAAATTTGATTATTTTGTTGAAAACTTAATTGTTTCGTTAAAAGGTCATCTTTTATGGTAGAAAAGTAATTTTTTGGATTTAAAATAAATAAATAAATTTGAAAATTTTAAATTTGTATTTGAAATATTGTTTTATTCCCTTTGAAAAAGATACTACATAGTATTTGTTTCAAAGGGAATAAAACAATATTTCAAATACAAATTTAAAATTTTCAAATTTATTTATTTATTTTAAACAAAAAAATTACTTTTCTACCATAAAAGATGACTTTTTAACGAAACAATTAAATTTTCAACAAAATAATCAAATTTTCAACCTAAAAAGATAAATTATCAATAACAAAAAAGTTTAATAGTTGATGTTTCAATCAAAAAATTGAAATTTCATTTAAAAAATGAGTTTTAAAAAACATAAAGACGAATTTTCAACAAATAAAGGTTTTACACTCAGGAAAGAAAAAAATTTATGTAAATTGTTGAACCTATAAGCCAAAAGACGAATTTTCTATACAGAAATTGAATTTTCAACCAAAAGATATGAATTTGTAACAAAAAAGTTAATTTTCAACAGAATAGTTCAATTTTCAACCAAAGAGATAAACCTTCATTAAAAAAAAAAAAAATTTCATCAAAGTTGTTCAACTTTTACCCAAGCAGTTCAATTTGCAATTAAAAAAGATCAGCTTTTGACAAAGTAGTTCAAGTTTCAAGCAAAGAGATGAATTTTCAACTAAAAATATGAATTTCCAATAAAAAAATGATTTCTTAAAAAAGTAGTTTAACCAAAATTTCCAAACAAAATAGTTGAATCTTCAAGCCAAAAAGAAGATTAATTATGTTATTATCCAAGAAAGATGAAATTTCTACTAAAACAGATGAATTTTCAAATCAAAAAGACAAAATTAAAAAAAAAACATTTGAATTCTCATCCAAAAAAGATTTTAGTTTGACTTTTCAACATCAAAATATGAGTTGTTAACCAGAAGTAAATTTTCTATGCAGATACTTGAATTTTTAACACAAAAAGACGAATTTTCAACAATGCAGTTGAATTTTCAAACCAAAAGGATGACTTTTTAACAAAATTGTTGAATTTTCAACCAAACAGCATTGTTATTAGAAAAAGATGCAATTTCTACTAAAATAGTTGAATTTTTAAATAAAAAATACAATTTTTCATAATATTATTTGAACTTTCACCCAAAAAAGATTTCATTTGTCTTTTCAACACCAAAATGCGAATGTGAAAGAAAAATTAAATTTTCTACGAAAATAGTTGAATATTCAACAAAACAATTGTATTTTCAACCAAAAAGGATGGCTTTTAAACAAAATTGTTGAATTTTCAAAGAAAAAATAAAATCTATAACATTAAGGATAATCTTCAGGAGGAAGCAACTACAAAAAAAATATAAATATAACTACAAGGCAAATAAATTACTAACAAGAATATTATATCAGGGTTACCGTCAAACTTCCTTTTAAAAATTCTCTAGTTTTTCCCTGACCAATTTTTCATTTTTCCTGACCCTTGAGCTGTTACCTAATTTAAGTACGGTCCCTAAGATATATTTCAAAATAAAAAAGGAAAGAAATAAAATAAATTTGGAAAATTTTGTTTAAAAAATTAGAATTAAAAACGGTTTTAAAGGCTTCATAGAAATGAGAAGATGATTTAAGAAAGAATTCAAGGATAATTAATGTTTTAATAGTGAAAAAAACCCCACCAAATATTTTTCGAAAATTTGAAAAAATGGCGGACTATTGGGATTTTGAGTTTTTGAGCACCTTTTTTTAAGTGTCATGTCGTTGGTTTTAATTGACCGATTTAACTTTTTGACGTCTTAATTAATTTTCTACATATAAAGTGCATTTCAAAATAAAAAGAAATGTATAAAATGAAAAGTAAATTGAAAATGTTGTTAAAAAAATAAACTTTGAAAACGGTTTTAAAAGCTTCATAAAAATGACAAGACTTTTGCTGATTTATTTGTGATATAGGATTATGCAATTAAATTTAATTAACCTCGCTTTCTTCCTTTCCTTCCAAGAATTTTTCTACCATTTCGATCACGTCTCATAACTTTCAGTTCAGTCCTTCTTTTCCAACCTATCTTTTTCTATCCCATTTTATTACTTGGTGGAGTTCACCTCATCTGATCACGGCAATTTTCCCATCGAAATGGAATTTGGCTCCAATTCAGGATATATAATTGTTTGAAAGTGAAAAAAAAATCCCACCAAATATTTTTTGAAAATTTGAAAAAATGGGGGACTTATGGGGGTTAGAGTTTTTGACCATCTTTTTCTTAAATGTCAGCTTACTTGTCTACGTTCAGAGCTTCTAGAGCACACCTTTCACAAAAAATATTTTAATAAAAAATGCCTGTTTGGGTGCCGCTTTTTGAATTTATATTTTTTAAAGAAAATTTTCAAAAATTATTATACTTTTTGGTTTCTCCTTATTAGAGAGTGTATCTTATATGTAGCAAGTAAACTGAGACATCAAAAAGTCAAATCGATCAATTAGAACTAAAGATATGGCATTTAAAAAAAATTTCCCAAAAACTGATAGTCCCATAAGTCGGCCATTCTTTCGAATTTTTGAAAAATATTCAGTACGATTTTTTGTCACTATTAAAGAATCATATATCCTGATTTGGAGCCAAATCCCATTCTGTCATGAAAATTGCCGTGATTTCATTAAATTAATTTTTATTTTATATAATTTTACAATTAAATTTTTTTCTAATACCTACCTGGACTCAACAACTTTATTCTTTTGCCCTTTCCAACAATTCTGTTCTTTTATAATTACTATTTATACTATATTCATAAAAGATATAACTTCTTATTTCAATCCTAGAATTATTAAAAAATAAAAAAGTGTCAAATTTTTGTTGATTCTTGAAGAGTACCGTTTTCAATTAAACAAATATCCAGAAATATAATAAAGTTTGAAAAATAGTTATTCACAGTTACGTTTCAATTTTTTTCTTGAAAACCAATCACATTCCCACACCAATATTTTCAGGGTTTATAGAGCACACTTATACCTCTCTGTGACAAACAAATAAATTAAATTGAAAAATTCCTTTGTGGGTATGGCGTTTTTAATTTTATTTTTTTAAGCAAAATTTTCAAAAATTATTTTTTTTTTCTTTTGAAGTATATTGTATACGTAGCAAGTAAATTGAGACATCAAAAAGTTAAATCGGCCAAATAAAAGCAAAGATGTGGCACTTTTAAAACATGTTGCCCAAAAAACCAAAGTCCCATAAGTCCGCCATTTTTTCAAATTTTCAAAAAATATTTGATGGAATTTTTTTCCTCTCCGAAACAAAAATATGTGTCCTGATGAATTCTGTTCTTTTCTGCTCACTATTTATCCTATATTAATTAAATATATCTTCTGATATCTATCTTTCAATTTTTCAAATAGAGTACAACCTGAATGAAATTAATTTAAAATGTAATCTTCATGAGATTTCATTTTGCAACAATTCTATAGAAGCTTCATAATTGGAAGTCGGATTTTATTTCGTTTTCACATTTAATATTTTTACCATAAAATTTGTCAGCTTCGATTATAAACGTCACGATCAGGTGTCGCGTGCTGAATCCGGTCTGATAAAAATAGATTGTACCGTATAACCGTATTATAAATTGAACCGTTATGTATTTTATTCATGGTGTTCTGGCTTGTAAATTACTGACTACCAATTCTCGACTCCATCAATTTTTTACGAGCGAAAAGCTTTTTTCAAGCGCAAAGTCTTTTTAAAGCTGATACACCCAAAATACTGAGCTTTAAGTAGATAAATACTGGTTTAGCGAGACCCATTAGGGAAACCAGGCCACTTATAGTCTTATTTCATCATTTATTTTCTTTTTTTCTGGATAAAATCTGAAAGATTTTCTATTGGTTTTCTGTAAAAAAAAATGTCAAACTTTATTTTAGAGGTTATTCGTATTTTGGTTAAGTCCAGTAAAAAACACTTCTTGAAACTTGAAAATTTTTTTTGATGTTCTTGTTATATTTCTCGTTATATTTATAGGTTTTTACGTGAAGCAATATATATTAGGTTATGCTTTTACTAAAAAGAAACACCTATTTTTTGTTGATACAAATGATATTTATTTAATTCGCCTTCAAATAATAATAATAACTTTTAATTTATGATATTTTGTTACTTGGTAAAACATAATAGATATTTTTGCCTTTTTATTGGAAGTGGGCGACGTCAATTTAAACCAAGAATGGGATAGATAAATTTCCAATTAACAAACTAAATATTCATGAAAAAAAAAGAACTGTCATGAAAAAAAATGAATTTTCAACAAAATAGTTAAATTTTTAACAAAAGAGATGAATTTTCAAAGAAACTGATGAATATTTAAAAAAAGAAACAAATTTTTAACATATTAGTTCAGCTTGCAACAAAGTAGTTGAATTTTCAACTAAAAATGATGAATTTTCAACCAAGAAGATTAGTTTTCTACCAAAAAAGACAAATTTTCAACAAAATAGTCAAATTTTCAACCAAACAAATGAATTTTCAACTAAAAAGATAAATCATTACTCAAAAGAATAGATTTTTAATAAAGCAGTTTCGCTTTTAACCAATCAGTTGAATTTTCAAACAAAAAAATTCATTTTTTGCCCAGAAGATTAACTTTCTACCAAAAAGATGAGCTTTCAACAAAGTCCATTAATTTTTAACCAAAAAGATGAATTTTCAACTAAAATTATCGATTTTTTACAAAAAAATAAACTTTTAACAATGTAGTTCAAATTTCAAGCAAGTAATTTAATTTTCAACCAAAATAGGTGAATTTTCAACCAGAAGATTAATTTTTCACTAAAAAACACTAATTTTCAAGAAAATGCATGAAATTTCAACCAAATAGTTGAATTTTCAACTGAAGCGATTATTTTTTAACCAAAAAATATGACCCTAACAAAATAGTTAAATTTCCAACAAAATAATGAAACCTTAAACAAAATAGTTCAATTTTTAACCAAATAGCTGAATGTTTAATTTAAAAAGATTAATTTTCTACAAAAAGACAAATTTTTATCAAACTAGATGAATTTTCAACCAAAAAGTTGATTTTTCAATTTAAAAAGATCAATTATTAACAAAAAATGGAATATTTAAAATTTCAGTTCAAAAAATTAATTTTCAACCAAAAATGAAACGAATATTCAAAAAAATAGTTAAATTTTCAACCAAACAGATGAATCATTAATCAAAAGAATGAATTCTTTTAGTCGAATTTTCATCTAAAAAAGATTAATTCTCAACAAGAAATGTAATAATTGACTTAATTGATTCAATTTTAGATCAGAAACAGTGTGATTTAACCCAAAAAGACGAATTTTCAAGAAAATAGTTGAATCCTCAACCAAACAGCTGAATTTGTAATCTACAAAGATCAATTTTCAATTAAGAAGATTCACTTCCTACCAAAAGATAAATTTATATCAAAATATATGATCTTTCAACCATACAGTTGAATTTTCAACTAAAAAAGATCAATTTCCTACAAAAAATAGAATAGTTAAATTTCCAGTTCAAAAAATTAATTTTCAACCAAAAATGAAACGAATTTCCAGCAAAGTAATTGGATTTTTAACCAAGCAGATAAAGTTTTAACCAAGCAGATGAAGTTTTAACTAAGCAGATGAAGTTTTATCTAAAATATTTAATCAGTAACCAAAATAAGGAATTTTTTAGTTGAATTTGCATCTAAAAAAGATGAATTCTTAACAAAAAATGCAATAATTGATATTTCAACAAAAAAATATTTAAATTTAAAATCAAAAACAATGAGATTTAACCCAAAAAGACGAATTTTCAACAAAATAATTCTTCCACCAAAAAATGATTTTCAACTAAAATAATGAATCTTCAGCCAAAAAAATTAATTCTCAACAAAAAATGTAATAATTGAATTAATTGATTTAATTTTAAATCAGAAACAGTGAGATTTAACCCAGAAAGACGAATTTTCCAGAAAACAGTTGAATCATCAACCAAACATCTGTATTTGTAATCTATAAAGATCAATTTTCAATTAAGAAGATTCACTTTCTACGAAAAGATACATTTATATCAAAATGGATGATCTTTCAACCAAAAAGTTGAATTTTCAACTAAAAAAGATCAATTTTGAACAAAAAAAAGAATAGTTAAATTTCCAGGTAAAAACATTAATTTTCAACCAAAAATGAAACGAATTTCCAGCAAAGTAATTGGATTTTTAACCAAGCAGATGAAGTTTTAACCAAGCAGATGAAGTTTTAACTAAGCAGATGAAGTTTTAACTAAAATATTGAATCATTAACTAAAATAATGAATTCTTAATTTGAATTTTTTAGTTAAATTTGCATCTAAAAAAGATGAATTCTCAACAAAAAATGCAATAATTGACATTTCAGCAAAAAAATATTTAAATTTAAAATCAAAAACAGTGAGATTTAACCCAAAAAGACGAATTTTCAACAAAATAATTCTTCCACCAAAAAATGATTTTCAACTAAAATAATAAATCTTCAACCAAAAAAATTAATTCTCAACAAAAAATGTAATAATTGAATTAATTTATTTAATTTTAAATCAGAAACAGTGAGATTTAACCCAAAAAGACGAATTTTCAAGAAAATTGTTGAATCCTCAACCAAACAGCTGAATTTGTAATCTACATAGATCAATTTTCAATTAAGAAGATCCACTTTCTACCAAAAGATGAATTTATATCAAAATGGATGATCTTTCAACCAAAAAGTTGAATTTTCAACTAAAAAAAATCAATTCTTAACAAAAAATAGAATAGTTAAATTTCCTGGTAAAAAAATTAATTTTCAACCAAAAATGATACGGATTTCCAGCAAAGTAATTGGATTTTTAACCAAGCAGATGAATTTTTAACCAAGCAGATAAAGTTTTAACTAAGCAGATGCAGTTTTAACTAAAATATTGAATCATTAACTAAAATAATGAATTCTTAATTTGAATTTTTTATTTGAATTTGCATCTAGAAAAGATGAATTCTCAACAAAAAATGCAATAATTCACATTTCAACAAAAAAAGATTTGAATTTTAAATAAAAAACTGCGAGATTTAACCAAAAAAGACGAATTTTCAACAAAATAGTTAAATCCTGAAACAAATACTTGAATTTTTAACTAAAACATATCAGTTTTGAACCAAAAATAGAATAGTTAAATATTCAATTAACAAAATTAATTTTCAATAAAAAAAAGATAATTAATTCTCAACTAAAAATGTAATATTTGATATTTGAAACAAAAACGAATTTAATTTTTAATCTAAAACTCTTGAATTTCCCCAAAAAGATGAATTTTTAAACAAGAAGATTTATTTTTCTACTAATAAAGACGAATTGATCTAATCCGTAACGAATACTGACCGAATCAGTAATTTCGAATGATCTAAACTGTGATTTTTTAAATTTAAATTTTTTATTAAAATTCAAATCAGTCATATCACTATTTGATTCTGTCCAAGATATTGACTGATTCATCTGTTAAAATGACTATTGTATCGTACTTTTGATAAGAATTTTCTTTTCTTTATCGTTGCCTCTCAATTTCCCGTTTTCCCAGCCACGCGGAAAAGTGGACACATCGTTATTTTATTTCTCAATTATTTCCCCTCGTTTCCGAGTCAGTGACGTCGATCGCAAGCTGATAATATGATGAAACGCTTCGATACTCAGTAGGTTATCATCGAGATGATTTACCAACAACCACCATAATGCAGATGCCAAAATGATGAAGGTTGCGTGGTAATCACATTCATTAAGCGCCAATCTCGCTATTTCCCGTTACATTGTTGTCGATCAGTCATCAACTGCTGGGTATTCTGTCGATGCAATCAGGTGATGTCATTTGCATGGTAAAATCTGCATCAAAGTTTCCAGAATCCTAGGAACAATCAGGAAATGTAATCGATTTTGGAAACAAAACTGTTGAGATGAAACAAGCTCTTCCAGTTTGGTTCTGATTTCAATTAAAGCGATTTTAGATACAACTATTTTTAATTGAATATCTTCAAATATTTTTAAACTTTTGTCATTCTGACTTATATAATTAGCAAACTCTATTTTAATTGCTATCCGAAATATTGATAGTATTGGATATAATTTTCATAAAATATTTTTAGCTCTTTCTGTCATTATCATTGTCAATAATTTAAATTTCAACCCAGACCTACTTCTGAGATTTAAATCTGGAAGCAAGGTTTCCATTTATTAAATAAAAATTCTATTTAAGTACAAATATACATATCTTGAGAACATTTAAAATAGTTTATTCAGTAACCTGCATTTTTGAGAAGCTACAAGATTCAAATAAGTTAAAAATCTTTTAATTCTTAAAGATTTGTTAACCGTATTAGTAGAAAAAAAATGATATTTCAGACATCTGCTTATAGCTAAAAACTAACTATTTTGACATCTGCAAATTATTATTAAAAGTTTTCAAACTGAAACATTCTAGTTCCTAAAAATCTACACAATTTAAGAAGACTTCCTTGCTAAAGCAAAATAAGCTTGAGTTTTCAGGAAGCTACAATATTAAAATAAGTTAGAGAAACCTTCCTATCTTGAAAGTTTCAACAAAAATTTTCCTATTATTTTCAAATTTTTCAATTAAATTAGTAGAGAAAAAGCTACTTTTTAGATATCTAAATTAAACTAAAGCAAATTTCTTTGGCCACTGAAAATGACAATCAAACATTTTTCAGCTGAAACTTTCTAGTTTTTAAAAATTTAATTTAGGAGACTTCATCGCTAATATGCTAAAATATTTGATTTTCAACAATTAGATTATTTACTTAAATAAAGATTTGGATTTAGGTCGCAGCCCCCCCCCCCTAGGTCACCCTAATATTGGCTGCCTTGTCCAGCTCTCGTCAGCCCCAAAAATCACCCCTAGGTGCAAAATGCCCTGGTTCAGCTCCCGCTAGCCTCAACAATCACCCTTAAGTGTAAATTTACCTGGTGCAAAACTCTCTAGCGTGAGAATCATCCCTAAGTGAGAAATCCCCTTGTCCATCTCTACCAAGCCCAAAAATCACTCCCCTAACTATAAAATCGCGTGATCCAGCTCTCACCAGCACCAAAAATCAGCCCTAAGTGTAAAATCCCCTTGTCCAGCTCTCCTCAGCCCAAAAAATTACCCCTGAGTGTAAAATCCTCTTGTCCAGCTCTCCATCGCCCCAAAAATCACCCCTGAGTGTAAAAACCTAGTGTCCAACTCTCTCCTGGTTCAAAGATCACTACTAGTTGTGCAGCTCTCTTTTCCAGCTCTCCTCAACCCTAAAAATCTCCCATAACTGTAAAATAACCTGATCCAGCTCTCGCTAGCACCAAAAATCACCCCTAAGTGTAAAATCCCTTTGTCCAGTTTTCCCCAGCCGAAAAAATAACCCCTTGGTGTAAAATCGCCGGATCGAGCTCTCCCTAACCCCAAAAATCACCCCAAAGTATAAAATACTTTTGTCCAGCCTCTCCTGGTCCAAAAATCATTACTAAGTACACAGTTCTCTTTTCCAGCCCTCCTGAGCCTCAAAAACACCCCAATGTGTAAAATTCCCTGGTACAGCTCTCCTTAGCCCCAAAATTTACCCCTAAGTGTAAAATCCCGTTTCCAGCTCTCCCCTGGTCCAAACATCATTACTAAGTACACAGTTCTTTTTTCCAGCTCTCCTGAGCCTGAAAAACACCCCAATGTGTAAAATTTCCTGGTACAGCTCTCCTTAGCCCCAAAATTCACCCTTAAGTGTAAAATTCCCTTTCCAGCTCTCCCCTGGTCTGAAGATCACTATTAAGTGTACAGTTCCCCTTTTCAGCTCTTCCGAGCTCAAAAAATCACCCCCAAGTGGTACATCGCCTGGTCCAGCTCTTCCCAGCACAAAAAATCACCCCCAAGTATAAAATCCTGTTGTCCAGCTCTTCCCAACCCAAAAAAATTACTACTAAGCGTATAATTCACGTGTACAGCTCCCCTAGCCCTAAATAGCACCCCTAAGTGTAGAATCATCTGATCCAGTTCTCCCCAACCTCAAAAATCACCACTAACTGTAAAATCTTTGTCCAGCTCTCCCCATTCTCAAAAGTCACTACTAAGTATAAAATCCTGTTGTCCAGCTTTCCAATAGGCGTGTTCTGTAATGATCAAAAAAAATTTGAAACTCCAGTGTCGCCCCTAGAAATTTGCCGTTCTTAGTTAATTTAAATATTGAAAATGTAGTTTTTAATTTTAATTGTGTTTGTAAGAAGCTAAGCTAACGTCACAAATTTATTAGCATTTTGCTCCCTCATAGAGGAAGCTTTGTAATGGTAACATTTTCCAAAATTGTCAAATTCATTTAATTAAACCTTCCCCAATTTAGAAATGTCTAATACAATGTTCTAAGAAATTGTCCGGCTGTTTGTGTGTGTGGATGTCATACTTTTTTGTGAACACGATAACTAGAAAACTGTTGCAGATAAATTTATGAAATTTGAAGGGCTTATTTTCCTCACTAATATCTTGAAACGGGCCGAAGGATTTCTAAAAATATTTATTGAATTTTTTTCAATCAATAATATTTTAAAAATCGGTTTTTTATAGTAAAACTTTTTTCGTTAGCATAATTCAAAGTTGATGCCGACGTTTCGTGAACATTGCAGTTCACTTCGTCAGGGTTGACCTGAAACTGAAGTTTCAATTTATGTTGTACTTATATATATATATATATTTTCTACGATGCCTGTGATTAGCCAGAGCGCCCCATGGTGGGGACTGGTCGAACGTCGGCAACATTCATAGTTTCGCACCCGATTGAAACCCGAAAAATCTTTAAAATTTAAAATTTTAATTTATCATAATGAATCATCGTGAAAGCATGAAATCTACTATTAAAGAACTCTACGGGGAGAGTTTTCTTACTAAAACTAACACTTTTAGTAAGCTCAGGTCTTCTCAAGCTAAGCTACTAACATCTTTAGCTTTCTTAAAACGGTGTAGGGACAATAACATCGTCCCAAAATTCTTACAGTTGAAAACCCATTTGGGAACATCTAAATCCAAATCAATTCTGCATAAAACAAGTTTGCTTCTCTTGAAAGAAAGAATACAACATACTAAATTTTCCTTGCACCCTACTTCCAAGAAACTACTAAAACTTCACCTTTTTCTATCGAACACTCTCAGATTTGACATATGGTCTACATTGGACCGCATATCATTTGACCAATCCCAACGGATTAAAGATTTTTGCACTCAGAAATAAAAAATAAAATTTTACAAATTACTTCCAGTAAAGCACGCATCATCAACTAACACAGTCAAAAACATCTCTAACCATCCTCTCAGCAATGAAATGATTTCAGCCTTATCTAAAGGACATAACTTTGCAGTAGCTCTCTCCAAAATCCCGAAAGAAGAAATTATCAGTAATTTGGAATCCGCAATATATACCCTTCCACCCGAAAAAGCGAATGACATACGGCGTAGGACGGCCAACATCTTACGCCAAGCCCAACTTCCCTCATCAAACTTGACAAAACAAGAAAAAACAGCAATTAAAGAACTCAATCAGAATAAAGACATCATAATATTACCCGCAGACAAAGGCAACACAACAGTCGTAATGAATAAAGAAGACTATAACAACAAAATCATGGACCTTCTAACTGGCGATATATATCAAAAACTTAAAAAAGACCGCACAAAAACAATAGTCAGCAAAACAAAAATCCTCTTAAAAGACTCAAAACTTGACAGCGAAACAATATCTCAATTAATACCTACTAATTCCATCTCTCCAAAACTTTACGGACTCCCAAAAATCCACAAAAACAACATTCCACTCAGACCGATCGTCAGCGCAATAAACTCACCAATTTACAACCTAGCACGCTTTCTCGCCAAAAAACTAAATCCTTTCACAGGAAATTCTATCACACACGCACAAAACTCTTTTGACTTCATCAGAAAGATACAACAGATTCACATTCAACCCCAAGACATCCTAGTAAGTTTGGACGTAGTATCTCTCTTTACGAAAGTACCAATCTCTGATACAAACGATATTATTAAATCCTTTGCAAACTTCCCCTGGAGTCTCACAGCTTTGATAGAACACTGTCTCACTAATACCTACTTCTCATTCAATAACCAATTCTATGAACAAACCTCAGGAGCAGCAATGGGATCTCCAATCTCACCTGTAATAGCCAACTTTTTCATGGAAAATCGAGAAACTAAAATCTTTAACCTACCCATACAAACAGGTACCTACATGCCTCCTCACACCACCACCCATCTCAAAAGCAATCAGTCATCAACTCCCTTATATACAGAGCTGTCTCAATAACAGATGAAGATAACTTACAAAAGGAACTACAAAATGTTAAACAAATTCTAATACAAAACGATTACACAAAAAAAAACAAATTAATAAAGCAATAAGAAAATACACTCAAAAAAACAAGTCAACACAACCTAGTAAAGAAAGAGAGAGAAAAACGACCACCATGCTACCCTACATTCAAGGTATCACAGAACAAATAGGAAGGATTCTCAACAAACACAACATCCAAACCATATTTAAACCAGCTGCGGAAAATAGAACAACTTCTAAATAACCCTAAAGATAAAAAGGCACCTTTCAGTGAACCGGGAGTATATAAAATCCCTTGTTCTTGTGGCAAAGTCCATATTGGAGAAACCGGGAGACTTTTTGATCATAAATTTTCAAATAGAGTAATTCTGACAATTTTTGTAAAGAAATCATAAAGCTGGGAAAGGGATAGGGTGCGACAGAACTTTTCCTTTCCCTTTTCCAGCTCGAGAAATTATCATTTCGAATACAAAATTTAATTTGTCTTTGTGTTAAAATTTTTGTTTGTATTTTGTAGTTTTGAATTTTTTGTAAATTTCTGTTTTTAAATTGATCAAAATGAAGACTTTGCTTTGTCTATTATTCAAAAAAATAACTAATGCTTCCTCTAAGAGGAAGCA
Organism: Andricus curvator; assembly: GCA_932195095.1. Lineage (NCBI taxonomy): Eukaryota > Metazoa > Arthropoda > Insecta > Hymenoptera > Cynipidae > Andricus > Andricus curvator. The sequence continues at coordinate 106,599 of CAKNYM010049584.1, forward strand.
AATACATTTGCTAACGGGAAGCAAAGTGCACGTGAAATGAGCACCATATAATTATAAATACAAAGTGGAAACACTCGAGATCGAATTCACAGCTAGTTTAGAAATGTGACACGTTACCTTTTTGTATTTCAACATTCTGGGCACATTTGTTTCATTCATTGAAGTTCGCAGACTTTTTATTTGAAAGGGCAAAAAGAAAGGACAGATTTATCCAATTATGAACGCAGGTTTCCCGACAACAATAGTTTCTGGATAAATTCAATATAGTTCCAAAATATTAAATAAAATGACGCCATGTATTTTACTTGCACATTGAAATTTGGCATGCAACCAAATAAATCTAAAAGAAAGCTTCATTTCAAGGTTCCACAATTTCTACATAATTCGAAGGTGAAACGATTTTAAACGATTCCATTTTCCGCGAGTTCCAGGAGGGAAAATAAAAATGACAAATACTTTATAAATTCGTCCAGATGGACGGACATGTGTTGCCTCTTAAATAATTCATGATGCAGCTTCGAATATAGGGACTGGATACCGATCTAGCTTTTCACCAGTTCTCAACACACGAAAAATTTAGACTTATATATATAGAACCCAAGATAGCATGATAAAGAATATGGAAATTTTTCAAGTCGGGACAAAATGGGAAAGTATCTTTTAAACTTTAATTTATACCTTTATTCGTAATTTATAAGAATAAAAACAAGAAAAAGATTTGTGTATCCTTCTTGTATAAATTTTAGTCATGAATTATTAGATTTTAAACAGGAAAGCTCAGAGGGGCTTTTCTCTTTCTTCCTTCTCGAAAAAAGGAGGAAGCAGGGGTTGAGGAATTTAGTCGCCCTTTTGCGGAAGATCGATAAATCTTCTGCTTTCACTAAACTGGCGAAACACCTTTCTGATATGTTATGCAGAGTGCGTCGAACCCTTGAGAATCTCTTATTCACGAAAATTTCTATTTTTCCAATTTTATAATATTACGTGACGCTATTTTCAGTTATTTTTGATTCACCCTCTCTCTTGTGACAATTTGTGACATTTGAGTGACCCCTCAAAATGTCATATGACACTGAAGCTGACCCCCCTCCTATTTTCAAATACGAAATATAAATAGGAAAAGAAGAATTTTTTATCAAGAAAGATGAATTTTCAACAAAATACATAGTTCAATTTTCAACGAAAAAAGATCAATTTTCAACTAAAAATGGAATAGTTAAATTTTAAGTTAAAAAAACTAACTTTCGATAAAAAACTAATTTTCAACCAGTTTAGTGCAGTTAAAAAATACGAATTTTCAACAAAACAGTTGAATCCTCAACCAAAATGATGAATTTTCAACAAACGAGATTAATTTTCCACCCAAAAAGATGAATTTTCAAAAAAATATATTCATTTTCTACCAAATAGTTGGATTTTCAAGCTGAAAAGGCCAATTTCCTACAAAACGGTTGTATCTTCAACTAAAAAGAAAATAATTTTTTACAAAGTAATTCGACTTTAAACCAAAAGTAGTTGATTTAAAAAAATAAATTTTCGACAAAACATAATAGTTAATATTTCATATAAAAGATTTTAATTTTAAATAAAATACAGTTTAATTCATCGAAAAAGAACAACTTTCAACCAAATATTGAATCCTCAACCAAAACAGAATAATTTGCAACCAAGCAGTTGCATTTTCAACCAAAAAGGATGAATTTTTAATCAAAAAGATTATTTTTCTACCAAAAAGACGAATTTTCAAGAGAATGCAGGAATTTTCAATCAGGAAGGATCAAGTTTCAATTTAAAATACAAATTTTCAATCAAAAATGGAATAATACTCAAGCAGAATTTTTATTTATTAAATGGAAACCTTGCGTGAGATTTAAACATTAGCCTTAAATAATTTAACAATTAAGTTATTTTTTGTGACTTGAGATAAAATTTATTATTCCTAAATTTACAGATATACAAACTGGGAAATAAGCCCTATTACCTCTGAATTGATGGTTATATGAAATTAAAAAAAATATATATATATATATATATATATATATATATTTTATCATATATTTACGATCAAGTCTTCTTAATTCTTATAGCACTAAAAAAAGTTTAAGGACAGAAAAACTTCCTTTTTGGAATTTTACCCAAAATGTTCACACAGAAAAATATTTGTCTTCAATTGAAGATTTTTTTAACATAATTTTTTTGTTTTACTAAAAATAACTTTAAAATGCAGATAATCATTTCGAATTAAAGACAAATTTTAATTGGAACAAAAAATCAATTCTTTGACTGAGAACCAATGAATATTTCTCTTTTATTCAATTGAATTAATAATCTGGACATAATTTAATAAGTATTTTAGAAATTTTTAAATTATTAAGATCTTTTAACTTAGCTTTGCTTTTTGATCATTCATAAGCTATTGAATGAATTATTATTTCAGAAAGACCACAAGGAATGCAAAATAAAAGTTAACCCACTTCGAATATTTTCATTCTAATTTCGGTATGTTAATTTTGTCTAAAAATGATTATATATCAGAGATAAAAAAATTTTCAACAATCATTTACGTTTTTCGGTTTTGTTAGCATTTTTACTGGAAATTGACATTTTTGAACAAAAAACATTTAAATTTTAAAGTTCCATAATTTTTTAACAATTTAGATTAGTGTAGCGCTTTCACGAAAATTTAGTATTTTAAAACAAATATCATTATAAATCGAACGAGATTTTCAATTTTGGAAGTTTCAGCTTATTTTACGTTTTTCACAGGAAATCAGTTATCTAAAATGAAAATTGAAAAATGGAAAAAGTAGATTTCAAAACAGATTCACAACTTGCAACAGTTTCAGTTTATGTTGGTATTTTATAAAGGAAATCGTTTTTTTTCTTGTAAATTGGTGTTTTTAAACAAAAAAGCAAGTTTCATTGTCTTTATAATGTACAAAAATATTATATATTACTTCTGAAGTTGAGATATTAATATCAATTGTAAAAAACATTGTTCTTGCTTACCTTTTGCTTTGCAAATTTATCTACTTGTTTGGAAATTAAAATAATATGTTAAAATTCAATCTTTGGGTTGAAGATTCATCATTTTAGTTGAAAATTAAACTTTTTGGTTGAAAATTTAACTTTTTCTTAAAATATCGTCTTTGTGGGTTCAAAATTCAACGAGATTGAAATAAATAAAAAATTTGGTTGAAAAGTTATATTTTTTTTTATAAAATTAACTATTTTCCTTAAAAATCGCCTTCGTTGGTTGAAAATTTAAATTCAGCTTCTTTTTTAAACATTCATTTTGTAAATTGAAAATTGAAAGTTGAAAATTCACCTCTTTGGTTAAAAATTTCAAAAATTTTTTTCACAAACTGTCTGCCGTTACGGAATGTTCCGTGAGACTAACCCCTTTTCCAGTTAAAAATTGATCTTTTTTAGTTGAAAATGTAACTAGTTGGTTGAAAATTCAAATATTTCGTTGAAAATTCAACTATTTTGTCAAAAATTCATCTTTTTCGTTTGAAGCATCACCCATTTTGTTCGAAATTTAATTATTTTGTTAAAATTTCATATTTTTTAGTTAAAAATTGATTTTTTAACTGAAAATTTCATTTTTCATTGAAAATGTATCTTTATTAGTTGAAAATTCAACTGTTTAATTGAAGATTCATTTATTTTGTTGAAAATTAGTCTTGTTTGGTAGAAAATAGATCTTCTTCGTAGAAATTTAATATTTTTTCGTTAAAAATGCATCTGTTTGGTTGAAAATTGATCTGTTTTTGTTGATGATTCAATTATTTTGTTGAAAATTGGACTACTTGGTTGATAGTTGAACCATTTTCTTAAAAATTCTTTGTTTGGTTGAAGATTCATCATTTCAAATATCAAATTTCATCAATTATCTAAAATGTTGTGCTTGCTTTTCTTTTTTTATTATTTTAGGTACTACGAAATAGAAAAGCTTTATATTAATAATAATTTTATGTTTTAATTAAAAATTTGTACCAAAAGACAATATTAATCGCGCGTGTTTGTTTTATAATTTAATTAAATTTTTTAATAACTATAAAAATGAGAGTTTCTATATTAAGTTTTTGTTTTTTGCAAATGTATAACCGTTTTAGATTAAATCTTTTAGATATCCCTAAATTTTCCTGCAAAAGTAAGCAGTTATTTGTTTCAAGGATAATTAAACGTTTGCAATATTCGAAACGGAATTGTACAATTTTTTGACCTCAGCAGAAGAAATGATGAAAGCTAGATATTATTTATTCATTTGTCTGCGAGTGTTTTTAGCTCACTTCTCTCTCGGCGACGCGAATGGAATTTTAAATCCCGGCAGAAAAAACAAAAAATAAAATAATTGACGAAAACACCGAGCAGCTTCCTGTGACTGAATTTCAATTTAGTTCCCAATTGGTAGAGCTTTTCACATGATTCTGCATGTTGCAGTACTTGATTCTGAATTTTCAGTTAAGTTATAAATAATTAAATATAATTTCAATAATTATGTGGTCGCCATAGCAGTTTCTCATGATTTTGACTTTAATTACGTATTATTAGAATAAAAATATCTCAGTAAAAAGATGGAAATTCATTCTATGGGATTAAAATTGTGTTATGAATATATTTTTATTAATAATTAATAGAAAATACATGTCTTGTTTTTTAATTTCAAATGAATATAACAGCTCTCGAATTCAATAATCGAGATGTATCTGGGAAGCAATATCTCAAGCTATCGACAAGTTTCAATAGTTATTGATTATATTCCATTGAATGAAGTACCTTCTCGATATTCGAAGTTCCTTTGGATGCCTGCTCATTAGCATTTCAGCACAGTTGATTAATTAGTACAATCTGGCAAACTGACGTTCGATTAATCTGAGGAAATCTTGTTGGTGATGCATCAAAGCAAAGGAGAAAATTACTGAAAGGAATACATACACCTATTGAAAGATGTATTTGCTTGGAAAATTTCATAACTCATACAATAGTTACAAGAAAATTGAATGAATTAAATGTGATTTCTCAATCCTTAAAAGTCGATAAAAATGGGTTAGTTAAAAAATAATATTTAAAAAATTGAAGCCAACTTGAAAGTAGAGGGGAAAGTCGAGGGAAAGCGATTCGAAAGATTTTCGAGAGGCCTAAACGATTTTAAGAAAGGTCAAAACATTTTGCAGGATATCCAAAGATTTTGAGTTATTTTAATGAGTTTCCGAAGATTTAGGGGTTTTCAAAGATTTAAAATATTTGAAGCTATTTTCACAGATTTCAAGGCATTTTGTCAAATGCAGGGGATTTGATAGGGTCTCCAAGTATTTCAAAGGAATTACAGGATTTTAAAAGATTTAAAAAACTTAAAACTATTCCAACAAATTCCGAAGAGTTTCAACAGATTGCAGAAATTTTAAGGGATTTCAAAGAATTTTGTAGGATTTTCAAAGAGTTGAAGTTCGATTTTAAAGGATTTCTAGAGAAGTTTAGAATATACAAGAAACGAAATAAAGTTTCAAGAAATTCTTAGCGATTCCAGACATTTAAAGGGATTTAAATGTATTTCAAAGAATTTCACAATCTTTAAAGGATTTTATTGAATCCCCAAGGATTGAAAAAATTTCAAAGGATTTCAAAAACCTCTAGGGATTCGAACAACCTGTTTTTCAAAGAATTTAAATGAATAAGTTGAATTTATTTTATATTTAAGGGATTTAAAAAAATGTCTACTTATTTCAATGGATTTTCACGATTATATATTTATAGATTTTAAACGATTCTAAAAGAATATCAAGAGTCTGAAAAAGTGTTAAGGAAAATCAAAGAATTTTCGAGGATTTCCACAAATTTTGAAAGTATTTCAAAAAATTTTACAAGATTTAAAAGATTGTATAGGACTTTAAATTAGTTCAAAACATTTATGGGATTTCAAAAGATTACAATTTTATAGTTTTTTTAAACAGTGCAAGGAATTTAAAATAATTTTACAAGATTTAAGGAATCTGATAGGAACTCAAAGTATTTGAAAGGAATTACAGGATTTTAAAAGATTTGAAGGATTTAAAGTATTTCAACAGATTCTCAAGATTTCAACAGATTTCGAAAAACTTAGGAATTTCAAAGAATTTTGTTGGATTTTCAAAGAATAGAAGTTCGATTTTAAGGGATTTCTAGAGAACTTTGGAAAATACAAGAAATGCGATTCCAAACATTATAAAGGATTTTAATTTATTTCAAGAAATTTCAGCAGATTTAAAGGATTTTATTGAATTTCTAAAAATATTTAATGATATTAAAACATTTAAAAGGTTTCCAGGAATTTCAACGGTTTCAAATTATTGCTACTTATTTTAGTGGATTTTTATGATTATATATTTATATATTTAAAAAAATTCCAAAAGAATTTTGAGAGAAGTAGTATAGCTAGGGGGCTTCGGGAGCACCACCGCGTATTTCCAGCTGCCACCGAGAGATGGCTAAGAGACTTGACCAATAAGGATGGTCCCTGTTTTACCGACCGAACCCGCAAGCAACTTTTATAAAGGTGGCGCATGTGGGATCAGGGATTCTCCAGGTTCTGGAACTTTCTAAAAGTTTGCTTTTCTAGAAGTTTCGATCAAAGTGGATATATTGCGTCTTAGATTTTTGCTCGTTAAAACTTTCTGGATCACCTCAGTCGATAAACAGTGATCGAAATTTCTAGCTTGTGGGTTCGGTCGGTAAAACAGGGACCATCATTATTGCTGTAGTCAAGAATCTGCGACAGGGATCCTTACCGACAGTTCAATTACCGATTTAGGTCGCTGACCGGTGGCGCCATCTGCCGGTAGCAGCTGGAACTACGTAGTGGTGCTCCCGAAGCTCCCTAGCTATACTACTGAGAGAACAAAAAAATTTCAAGGAAAGTCAAAGAACTTTTTAGGATTTCCAAACTAAAACTAAGGAAAATCATTATAGGCCTACGCTGATTTTCTTATAATACTTTTTCGTAAGGGCAGTTTGCAATTTTACATTAAAGTCACTTTCATTCCTTTCGTTGATCTCAGTTTTTTTATTACTTAATTCATTTTTCAGAGGTTTTTAAAATATTACATATTATTATTAATAATATAATTGTAATAATAATTATTAACAATACATTAGCTATTGACCCTCTCATAATTAACTCAGGGCCTACCCACTTTTTTTTTAAATCTCTGGTCTGAATTCAATTAATTATTCAAGCTTTCTGTATAAATAAATTAATAAAGAACAGCAATAAGAAACTAAAGAATAAATTAAGTCTCGAAATAGAAATCTCATAAAATTTGTAATATTTTTTATCAAGCACATAAATTTAAGGAGTGGAAAATTTACTGGTGTCCTTCTTAATTTAAAAGACTTCTCCTGGGACTTTTCCTGATTGAATAAGTTTTTTGTCAGCCTTCTGTCGATTTCATTTGTAAAATTCCCCTTCTCAGTAGTGAAATGTAATGCATTTTTTAGTTAGTTAAATTTATTTTATTATCAAGCGATTTTATACATTTTTATTTCAATTTATTTTTTAATATCCGGAGTCTGCAGGATCTGGGGCAGCCAATATTCTGCAGTTTCGAGGAAATCGAGAGCATTTTTCATATTGAATTTTCTGACGCACTTCTATTTGATACGTCCGATCGATACTGAACATCTACTTTGAAAAGGAAGACCTTCAAAGACGCTCTTCCGGGAATATCACCGAAATAAAGAGCATGTCTCTTTGTTATGCAAGCATCGGTCGAACTACCTGACGTTCGAGAGATGGTCGTCTTTGAGCTCCGAGTTTCTTTATGAGAAATAAGCGTAAATGCGACTGATAAGTGAAGGATATCTTTTAAAATGGGACATATATTTCCCACGGCTCGAAGAGTAATTTTATTCCATCGCGATTCCTATCATCGTTTAGGGCAATGTTGCATACTGTTTTTTCAAACTTTCCTTCAAATGCCATAATTTTTATTTTATTCAAGTTAATTTTAAGGTCCATGTTCATCATGCTAGTATTAAGTTTGCTCAACATTCTTTGCAAGTCTTCGATTGACTCTGTCATAACAACCTTATCATCTGCAAACGCTAACCCACGCACCTTTACTGTCCCGAGATCGACACCATCTTCGTCGAGGAGGGCCATTCTTAGACACTTGTCCATGAATATAATAAACAGTCAAGCGGACATAACGGATCCTTGTCTAACACTTTGCCTAATATCGAACCATTCTGAGTTTCTTTATAAGAAATAAGCGCAAAAGCGACTGATAAGTGAAGGATGTCTTTTAAAATGGGACATATATTTCTCACGTCTCGAAGAATAATTTTATTCCTTCTCGATTCCTATCATCGTTTAGGGCAATGTTGCATACTGTTTTTTCAACCTTTCCTTCAAATACCATCATTTTTGTTTCATTCACGTTAATTTCAATGCCCATGTTCATCATGCTAGTATTAATTTTGCTCAAAATTCTTTGCAAGTCTTCGATTGACTCTGTCATAACAACCTTATCATCTGCAAACGCTAACCCACGCACCTTTATCGTCCCGAGAACCACACTTTCTTCGTCGAGAAGGGCCATTCTTAGACACTTTTTCATGAATGTAATAAACAGCCAAGAGGACATAACGCATCCTTGTCTAACACCTTGCCTAATATCGAACCAGTCTGAGTTTCCTTATAAGAAATAAGCGTAAATGCGTCTGATAAGTGAAGGATATGCTTTAACACGGGACATACATTTCCCACGTCTCAAAGAATAATTCTATTCCTTCGTGATTCCTATTCACAAGTTATAAATTAAAATCGAAGTTCCCGGCTGGACAAATTTTCGGGTTCTGATGTGGCCCAGCATAGTTTACATACAATTAAAAACGTATTGGTACCTAATGCTGTTTTTATTTTACCAGGGTGTTTAACGTCCTGGGAATTGTTAAAAACCTGGAAAAGTCCTTGAATTTGTTTACCTGGAAAAACTTAGGAACGTTGCAATTTGCATTCATAAAAATAAAAAATCTGTTCTAAATGTTTTCAGGGAAAAATTTTATAATATTGCAATTTTTCAGCTTTTAATATTTCCAACATAAACGGGCTTGCAACCTTTTATATTTTCCACCCATTAAATTACTACAGAAGTATGTTATTAAAAATTAATTATTTAATTAAAGCACGGAATCCTCCGCACTGAAATAGAAACCTGGTATATGGGTATTTAAAAAAATGTATAACATTGACTCTGAAAAGAGCCTGAATTAATATTAAATTTTTAATGAATTAATAAAAATGGAAATTCATTGAGATATGAAAATTCATAAAAGAAAACTTCAGTTCATCTATCAGAGATGAATATTAAATACACAATATCTGCGTCATCATTAGAAGGATTATAATAATCCGAAGATTCCATGAAGCTTATTATTCCTAGGTGTATTTCTCCCAGTTCCCATCAAAGGTGTTTTCATGGAAAATCCGAGCTGGAATAAGAGCATCAAGGGAAATTTTGCATTGAAGTAATTCAGCTGTAAAGGTCTCTCTGGCACAATAGCAATGAAACCTCATTAGGAGAAACCATCCCTTCTCTTAGCATTTTTAAATCCTTTCAAGAGGACTCATACTCGTATACTATGAGCTTCATTTTACACGATTCTTCTTTTATGCTCGCATCTTATTTTGCATACAATAATAAAAAATCTGTCAGATAATGAATATATATATATATATAAAACTGAATGTATGTATGTATGTGTTCTGCATTGGCGTCCAAACCCTTATACCTATCGGAACCAAATTTGGCAGGGTATCATCAATTGGTTAGCTAATTTAAAATTATGTTGACCAGGTGAGAATGTTGAGATTTTGAAAATCGTGAGATGTTGAATTTTGTTGGTATACTGGTCCAAGAATATAGGACCAGTATACCAGTAAAATCCAAGATCTTCCAATTATCATAAATTGGTCCTGCGCATTTTTTTGTGCTACTTCGAAGGTGCTTGCCCATTTCTTTACTTTTTTATGGTTTCCTAGAAAAACCCTTATAATCTCGCGCCAGGGATTGGGAAACTGGGGGATGAAAAGATTTCTATCCTCGAACCTTTTTTTTTAGTCCAATTCTCAGCGGGAATGGCTCAAATTGAAGCTCTTGGCATATAGAACTAGGATAAAAAATAAAATTGGCTATATTACATTTTTATTGTTTTTTTTTCTTTTTCATTGTCAAATACAAAAATCTGTGAACAGTTCGAGGTTATTTGGAGAAGTTAATAACCCTTACTTTTGCAATAAAAATGTAAGCGTATAATAATAATTGAAGGGTGGAAAGTCTATAGGTGCTAACCCACTTTTTTCGAAAAATCGTTTTTTACATTTTTGTTCATTTTTTATATAGGTTGATATAATCTAATTTTCAAAATTATGAATTTGTGTATATATATTTTTTAAATTAATTTTCAAAGTCGACTTATTGTCCAAAACGTATTACTGAAATGCGAGAGTCTTTCCGTCACCGTGTAAAATTTCAAAAATGTTGGTTAGCACCTATACGCACCCTTCATTTGGTAAATAAAATTCTCATATTTACACAGCCTTTTTCCTTTTTTGACTGCTTATGCTTCAATCTTGATTTTTTTTTACTAAAAAGAAGAAAAATGAAGAAAATTTAGTTTTCAGGCCCCTGCACTGGAATTTTTTCTTTTAGTCCGAATTTTTTTCGGGGATGGCCCACACTGAAGCTTTTAGCATGTAGAATTCATATAAAAAATAACATTTTCTATGTTCTGGATTTCTTTTTTTGATATCAGATGGCAAAAAATTAGGAAAATTTGGTTTGTAGACCCCTGTGCTGGAACCTTTTCATTCAGTCTGATTTTCTTCAGGGATGGCTCAAATTAAATCATGTGGAATTGTGATAAAAATTCAAATTTTTTTTTTCTTTTTGCTGTGATAAAAAATAATAAAAGAAGGAAAAATTAGTTTCATAGACCCATACACTGGAAGCTTTTATTCTAGTCCTATTTTCTTCGCGAATTGCTTAAATTAGAGCTTTTCGCATGTAAAATTCAGATAAAAAATAACATTTGCTATGTTTTGGTTTTCATTTTTTTGTATATCAGTTGGCACACAATAAGGAAAATTTGGTTATAGACATATATCTGTTGAAAGCTTTTCATTTTGTCTGGTTTTCTACGGGGATAGCTTAAATTGGAACATGTAGAATTGAGATAAAAAGCAAAATTTGCTATATTACATATTTTTGTTTTTATATCAGTCGTTAAAAAAATAAAAAAATGAGGAAAATCTGGTTATTTGGCCCCATATGCCAAAAATCAAGAAAATTTAGTTTCTTAGACCTCTACACTGGAAGCTTTTCTTTTAATCCGATTTTCTTCATGGACGGCTCAAATTAAAGCTCTTAGCATGTAAAATTGAGATAAAAACTGAAAAATCCTATATTAAATTTGTCTTTTTTACATATGTTGGGTACAAAATAAGAAAAATAAGGAAAAATTCGTTATTTAAACCACTATGCTTCAAGTCCTTCTTTTAAACCAATTTTCTTCAGAGATTTCTTAAATTGAAGCTCTTGGCATGTAGAATTCAGATAACAAATAAAATTTGCTATGGTACATTTTTATTTTATTTCATACCGATGGGTAAAAAATAAGGAAAATTTGATTATTAAGATCCCTATACCGGAAGCTTTTCTTTTAGTCCAATTTTCTTCTGGCATGACTTAAATTGAAGCACGTAGAATTAAAATAAAAATAAAATTTTCTATGTAACAATTTTCTTTTTTTGATATTAGTGATTAAAAATAACATAATGATGAAAATTTGGCTGATTGTTTGTTGATATTTTGAACTTGTGAGAGAAAAAAAAAACTTCCAGAAATTTTTGTAAAAATTTGTTAGTTTGAAGGAATGATTTATCTTTATTCCGAAGAGAATTTTTATCGTATAAATAGGTCTGTTAAAATCTGTATATTTTGGTTTTATGGTCATATATTTGTATAGTTGTATATTTAATGGTTGTATATTTTCAAAAATAATAACAAATATTAAATATTAACTCGTTCTCACGTCTGGTTTATTTTTGTGTAACTTTGAAAACATATGCTTGGATTTGCTAATTCCCGGGCAACGCCGGGTAAATTTCTGCTAGTTAAAAATAATTTTCTTTTGTGTTATATATTTTTTGTATAAAACAAATAAAAATTATACCTAGTTTCTTACACTCTATATAAACTATATATCATTTTTCCGCTTGGGTACACGGTACAATGAGGATATAATATGTAGCAGAAAGGCATGAGATAAGCACTTTTATTGATAGTCGATCTTTTTACTGAAGAGCATTCTGTACATGAAAAGGAAAATTTGAATAGAGCTTCTCTTCTCTATTAAATGTAAAAAGTTTCTCAAACCTATATTCAAATCCATGTTAAAAATAGAAAATTGTTTAGAACCCTTCTTAAAAACAGGGTGGCCACTGGACCGGGAAACCAGAAAATCACCCGGAATTTTTACGTGGACCAGGAATTTTGTTTAATTTTTAATAAGAAAACTCTAAAGTTTATAAAAATATTCATCGGATAAGAAAAGCTAATATATTAAATTTAAGAAAATCCAACTATTTTCGATTGAAAATTAATTCTTTTTGGTTAAAAATTCGACTATTTGATAACAAATTTAAATATATTGTTGAAAATTCGTCTATTTTGATTGGACGTTCAAACATTTAGTTCGAAATAGTATAGAAAATATTATAGAAACCGTATGGAATAGATATAGAAACATAGTTGGAAATTTCAACTATTTGATTAAAAGTTCAATTATTTTGTGGAAAAGTCGTCTTTTTTGTCTAAAATTTTACTGTTTTCTTGAACATCTGTCTTTTTTGATAGAAAACTTTTCCTTTTAAATTAAAAATTCATCTTTCATAAGGTAGAAAAGTCATCTCTTTGGTAGAAAATTCATATTTTTGGTTGAAAAATACCGTTTTTGTTTAAGATTAAATTGTTGTCTAAAACATTCACCTTTTTGGATCAAAATTAAACGAAACTTGAACGTTCAACTATTTTGGTAGAAAATTTTTCTTTTTGGATAGAAAATTCATCTTTTTTTGTTGAAAGTGCAAGTATTTGTTGGAAAATGTAGTATACTTCGACTTAAAATATTTGAAATTTAAAGCATTTCATATTGTATTTAATATGGTAACTATATAATACTTTTATTTAACAAAATTTATTTAACTACTTCCGTAAATAACTTGTTCATTATCCAACGATTGATTAAAAGTTTTTTATTGAAACTTTTTTTAAGCTTCAATTTGAAAAGTTAAAAATTCAGAAGAGTTGAATTTTGGCTGCTGGATTACTTCAAATGAAAAAATCTTTAGCTTTAACAGTTTGAACTTTTTAATTTCAATGACCGGGAAAAATTTTTGGGAACCGACAAAGCTTTTATTTATAATTAAATTTTCTTTTTGTTAAATAATACTCAACTTTTATTTCATGACAATTTTTGATAAAATGTGGAAATGTAAAGTTAATTTGATTATCAAAGTGAAAATAATTAACGCGAGACGGTAGGGAGATAATTCTAATTACAACACTCGCAGAAGGGAAACTTGACTCACTGATGCAAATTAAAATAAAAGGCTCTAAAGTACATTATAATAGTAGGAAGGGCGAATTTCGAAATTACCCGGAAATTACATTTCGTGTAATTTGAATAAGCCCTCGGTAAGCTCTTTCCTCTTATTTCAATTCAGACTTCATCTCTAGTATTTTCTACATCAGAGAAGTAAATCGCGGATCTGAAAGAGTTTTTTTTTTATTTTTTTTTATTTATATGTAAAGCTAATGCCGATGATTTATTTTTAATTCATAAAACGAATTGAAATAAAACCAGGAATTGCAAATAAATTTAGCATTGAAGTATAATATGTTGTGAGTATAATTCAGTGGCATTTTCCACTCAGAAACTCGTGCGTCATTATATTTCTCCACTGAAGAATGTATCTTTCCATGAAAGTGAATTATAGGTTTTACAGTCGACCAAGAGTCGAACTTTTGAGAACAGTACAAAGAGCTGAACTTTAGAGAACGACAACAGAATCTATGATCAAGACAAAACTGGCAAGTAAACAAATGGGATTCTAAAGATATAAAATATCTTATTATTAATTTTTTTTCTAATGTTGCCTCTAGAGGATAGAGGATAGTGGATAGAGGATAGAGGATAGAGGATAGAGGATAGAGGATAGAGGATA
>CAKNYM010049584.1:120877-134709 GCA_932195095.1 Andricus curvator
GATAGAGGATAGAGGATAGAGGATAGAGGATAGAGGATAGAGGATAAAGGAAAGAGGATAGAGGATAGAGGTTGCAAGTGGCAAGTTCAAAATGCAAAGAGGAAGAATAAAAAAGGCAGAGCAATGGGAGGAATGGTGATGGGAGTAAGGAACGAATTTATAACAGGGAAGGATAAGAAATAGAGGAAAGAACAAAAAGAAGGATTAATAGTAGAAGAGGTAAAGATGGGAGATCAGAGGAGATGAAAGAAATGATGGAAGGAAATAAAGGAGAGATTAGGCTTATAATATGGGGGGGGGGATTTTAATGCGAGAACAGGAGATAAAAAAGGAAGGGAATGGAGAGGAGAGCGAGGAAGAAAATCCAAAGACAAGCTACAGAATGGGGAGGGATAGAAATGGTTAACGAGCTTGAAGGAGTTGGGATGGTTTATCTTAAACGGAAATATAGAGGGAGATGGGGAAGGGGAATTTACACGCTCAGGAGGAGAAAGGAGAATGGTAATTGATTATGTGATAGTGGGTGATGAGGTAAGAGAGAAGGTCAAGAAACTAGAGGTAGGGGATTATATAGATTCGAATCAATTTCCCATAACAGTGACAATAGATGTAGAAACAAGTAATAACAGTATGGATAAAACGAAGCAAGGCTTAAAAGAGCAGGAAAAGGGGATTGGTCAATGAAGGAAAAAACAGTTTAAAGAGAAGGTCAGAAATATCAAAATGGGAGAGGGAAATGTGGACGAGGAGATGGAAATAATGATAGGAGAAATAAAAAGAGGATTAGAGTGCACAAGCAAAAAAGAAGGTAGTACAGGAGGGAATAGAAGTGGATGGGATGAGGGATGTAAAGAGAAAAAGAAGGTCAGAAAGGAATGAAAAAAATGGAGAAAAGAAAAAAGTAGTGGAGAAGAATATAGGAGAAGAAATAAAGAGTGTACTGAGTTGTGTGATCAAAAGAAAGAGGAGGAGAATAAACGTTTTGAGGAAGAGGTGGAGAAGGCTAGGACGGAAGAAGAGGTTTGGAAGGTAATTAATAAAAAAAGAAAAAGAAGAAAAAGGGTAAACCAGGATATTGAAATGGTAGAATGGAAAAAAAATATCTTAAGGATTTGCTAGGAGGGGTAGAGAGAAAAGTTAGTAGAGGAGGAAAATATGTTAGATAAAGAGATAAGGAAGAGGACATAACAAGGGAAGAAATATTCAAGGTGTTAGGAATAACGAACGATGGAAAAGCACCTGGTACTGATGAGATTCCAAATGAAGTCTGGAAATATGGGGGGACAGAACTAAAGGAATGGGCATGGATAATGTGTAATAGTATGGAGAGGAGAGGGGTGGCCAGAGTTATGGAAAGAAGGAGTAGTAGTACCCATAGTGGAGACAGGTAAAGGGGAGGAGGTTAAAGTTTATAGGGGAGTGACGCTGATGCCAGCATTGTATAAAGTATACGTAACTATTTTGTGGAGAGATTAAAGAAAGAAGTTGAGGAAAAAAAGATACAGCCACCGAATCAGACAAGATTTAGAAAAGGAATGGGGGTGATGGACAACATATATATTCTGAATTATCTAATAAATAAAAGGATTAAAAGGGATAAGGTGGCAATGATAGCAATATTCGTAGTCTTAAAGGCGGCGTTTGACTCCTTGGACCGAATCGAGATAGAAAAAGTTATGGTGAAAAAGGGGATACGAGAGGGCTTAATAAAGAGAGTATCGGAAATTTTCAGAGAGACAAAAAGCAGGGTAAAAGTAGGAGAGCAAGTAGGAGATAGTTTCTGGTTAGTAAGAGGACTAAGGCAAGGTTGTACTCTGAGCCCACTTTTATTTAATATAATAATCTCAGACTTAGAAAACGAAATGAAGAGAAAGGGATGGGGAGGAGTTAGAATGGGAGAGGAAAAGATATATACACTGGCATACGCGGACGATATAGTCTTGATGGTAGAGGATAAAGAAGGGATGACGGGCTTAATTACAAGATTGGAGAAATACTTAGATCCTCAAAAGTTGAATTTAAATGTAGAAAAGACAAAGATAATGATGTTTAGAAAATTAGGGGGAAGAAAAAAATAATGGAATGGGAGATTGAAGGGAGTAAAGTTATAAGAAGTAAAGAAGTTTAAATATGTGGGATATACCTTGCAAATGAATGGAGGTCGTAGAGTTCATATAAGAGAAAGGATAAAAAAAAGCGACAGGGATAATGAAACAGATATGGGTAATAGGAAAAAGAGGGTTCAAGAAAGATTGGAGAAGGAGAATGTGGTTATTTGATAAGCTGGTATGGCTGGTATTAGGTTATGTAGCGGAGATATGGGGATGGAAGGAACGGAAAGAGATTGAGTGTTTACAAGAAAGGTATACAAGGTGGACGCTAGGGGTAGATTGGTGGCCGCCTGTCGTATGGTGAGAGAAGAAGCGCAAATGGATAAATTGAGGACTAGAGCGGGTAAGAGAGCATGGAAATTTGAGACGAAGTTAAGGGAGGGAAAGGGAGGGGAGTTAGCGAAAAAGTGTTTGAAGGAGGTAGAAGAAAGGACAGAGAAAGACAATTAATGGAAATGTGGGGAATGATTGAGGGATCAAAATATAATAAATGATATGAGATCATAAAAAAGGAAGGAGTATCGAAGTGGTTAGAAAAGTGATGAGAAGAGAGAAGATGGACCAGAATAGCAAGATTGAGATTGGGAAACGAGGTGAGGAAGGGGATGTATTGGGAAAAGGAAGAGAACAGAAAGTGCATAATATGTGAATGGGAGGAAACATGGGAGCATGTATGGGAAGGATGTAGGAGAGGAATGGAAGATAAGAGAAGCTGGCAAGAGAATGTGGTAAAGATTTTAGGGGTGGATGGAATGGGTGAGGAGTGGATAAAGAAGTTGGAGGGGCTAGAGGGGCGAATGAGAAAGAATGAAAGAATGCATGTGGGAAAATGGCAAAATGAGAATTATATAGAAGAGAAGTGAAAGGGAAAAAGGAAACGGAGAAGGATACAGGATACTGCCGTAAGCCTAATTTTTTATTTCCAAGATTCTACTTTGTTTGCATTTTTATTTCGAATACTCTAACCAAACTTGAAATTTCTTAACCATCTGAGTATTTTGTTTTGCTGAAATGAAAACCATAAATAATCCCAAAATAAATGTGGCGCCCGCATTGTTGTACGTAAGTTAGTGTTAGAATATTAATCATTATCGACTCCCCAATTGCACCTGTCTTGGCTAATATATGTAATACGGGAGGTATTCACTCTTGACCACAAATTGGCAATTCCTGTTCAGAAGATCCATTAAGGTGTGATTATCTACAATGTATGGCTTATGATGCCTTACTAATATACAATATAGTGCTATATATTGTATATACATATATATTACTCGCTTCAGGTTATACTACATAAAAAGGTTGTTTAATAGGGTTTAGGGGGAATGCCACAGATGCGGTATTACCAGTAAGAAATCTCCTCAAACCTACTATATAAACTTTGACCCCTCCCACCCGCTAATCGTTATAGCAGGATGTACACTATATGCATACTTGTTTAAATAGAACATTAATTTCTATCCGATGGTAAATTATAACAAAATGAAACAGACAGTTTTTACAACAGTCTTATTTTCACTTCCTTTTTAGGAAGCGTCCATGAATAACGTAAGGTTTTTTTTCAGGGGGGGGGGGGTCCGAAACATTTTACTGATGCTTACTTATTTATTTAGCGGTTACCCAAAAATAATGTAAGATAATTTGGGCGGAGAGGAAGTTTTTGGGGATATCTTATTGTTTCTTATGAATTACAAAATAGTTCAACTTTAACTAAGGAGTTGAATTTTCAACCAAAAAAGATGAATTCTTAATAAGAAAATGTAATAGTTGATATTTTAACCAAGAAAATATTTTTATTCTAAATCAAAAACAGTTGAATTGAACCAAAAAGGACGAATTTTTAACAAAACAGTTGTATCCTCACCCAAACCGATTCATTTTTAAACATAAAGATGCATTTTTAATAAAAGAGAGGAAATTTCAGTCGATGAAGAACAAAAATTTATTCAAAATCTTGAAACCAAGAAGATTAATTTTCTACAAAAAATACGAATTTTTGACAAATTACATAAATTTTGAACCAAATAATTAGATTTTTAAACTTGAAGAGATTAACTTTTAACCAGGAATGGAATAGTTAAATTTTCATTTAAAAAATATAATTTGAAATAAAAAATAGTTGAATTTAACCAATAACGACGAATTTCCAAGAAAGACTTGAATTCTCAAGTAAAATAGATTAATTTTCAATCAAACAGTTGTTTTTTTTTAACCACAAACATTTATTTTCTACCAAAAAAGAAGAATTTTCAACAAAATACATAACTTTCAACAAGATAGTTACATTTTGAAACAAAAGGATTAATTTTCTATAAAAACGACAAGCTTTTAACAAAATACATGAATTTTCAACTAAAAATGATAAATTCAACAAAACATTTGAATTTTCAACCAAAAAGGATGACTTTTTCACAAAATTGTTGAATTTTGAACAAAGTATCTAAAAGTAAGATAGCATATAAAAATCCACCCCCCCCCCCCCCACACACACACACACAACTACTTGGCGTAACTTATGAACGGCCCCTTTAAGAACTGTAGAAATTGATTAAAATTCTTAAAAAGTTTCGAAATCTTACGAGATCTTTTGAAATGATTTTAAAATTTATTGAAATCATTAAAAACCATGGAAATATTTCCGTATCTCTTGAAGAATTAAGAATCCTCGAAATCCCTGAAAATCCTTTATAATATTCGAAAATCCTTTGAAATGCCATTAAATCTCTTGATATCTTAGGAAATCCTCTAAAATTTCTCGATATACCTTTGAATCTTTCGAGTTTTCTGTAAATTCTTTGAAATCCCGTAAAATCATCGAAACCCCTTTAAATCTTTTAAAATCGGTTAAAATTCTTTGATATCTTTGAAATCCATTAAAATCTTTGGAAATTCCTTTAAATCTCTTCAAATTTTAAAAATCCCATTAAAATCTCCTGATATCCTTAAAAATTCGTGAAAATGCTTCGGTATGATATGAAATTCTTTAAATTCTTTTAAAATTCCATGACTTATTTTGCAATATTTCGAACTCTTAAAATCCCTGCAAATCCGCGGAAATCGTTCTTAATTCATAAAAAATCCTTGAAAATCCTCCGGTATCTCTTGAAATCCAATAAAATAGATGAAAAACTTATTAAAACTCCTTAAAGGCCCTTAAAATCTTGTAAAATCCCTTGGAAATCTTTTTAAATTCCTTGAGATCTCATAAAATCCCTAAAAAGCTTTAAAAAACTCGTTAAATACCGTAAAAAATTTGTAATTCTTTGAAATACTTTTTATTCCTTTCAAATACCTTAAAATCCCTTAAAATCTATTGAAATACTTTCAAATCAATGGAAATCATTCAAATCTCTTAAAATCCCTTACAATCCGCTGAAATCGTTCTGCCACCTCAAAATCTGTTGAAATCCTTATGTATCTCATGAAATCCTTTGAAATCTAGAAAAATCTCTGTAAATCTGATTAAATTCCTAGAAGACCCCTAAAATTTTGTAAATTTCCTTGAAAATATTTGTAAGTACTTTTTATCACTTTGAAATACCTTAAAATCCCTCGAAATTTGTTGAAACACTTTCAAATCACTGAAAATCTTTCAAATCTTTTGAAATCCCTTGAAATCTCGTATAGGTGAAAGTAATTTATATATTTTTTATATACGGAGTCAAGAAAATAAAATCTTACATAAGAAGGGAGGAGGGTCTTAAAAATCTTACGAATCCTTACAATAGGGGATGGTCTAAAATTTCATAATCATCCTTACGTAATTAATCTCTTAAAATTCTTCGAGATTCTGTGAAAACTTTTCAAATACTTTAAATCGCTTGAAATCTTAAAATTTTCTTATTATCTTTAAAATCCGTGGAAAGCCTTTAAAATCTCTAATAGTCGATTAAAATCCTTGAAATTTCGTAAAATATTTCAAAATTTTACGAGATTACTTAAATTCTATGAAATCCGCAATCCCCTTCAAAATTAATTGAAATCTTTCATATTCGTGGAAATTTTTCCGAATCTCTTGAAATCACCAAAAATATTTAAATATATGTTAAAATCCATTAAAGCCTTAAAATTCCTTGAAACCTGTTGAAATCATTTCAAATCTTTTGAAATTTCTTGAGATCTTTTGAAAACTCGTTCACAGTAAAAATAATTTATATATATTGTTGATATACTAAGTAAAAATATGCAATCTTACCTTAGGGGGGGGGGGGTCACAAAAACCTTACGAATCCTTACAATAGAGGGGAGGGGTTCTAAAATTTCAAAAATCATCCTTACGTAATTATTAAACATTCCCTCACCAATAAAAAAATTTCAGGTGTCCAAATTACAAGGTTCTATCACGGTAGGTCCGTATTGAAAGGTTCTATCTCGGGTGTCCGCATGACAAGGTGATATCTCAGTGGCAAAATGTGAAAGTTCGCAAATTGTCATGTAAATTGTATATTAGCGTGGCCCAAAAAAAGTATTGTTGTTTCACCGACCTATTTTCTTTGATTTGGTGTAAAAATAATTGTGCAAATGTATAAATTTAAAAAACCTGTTTAATACGTGATCCAAGGCCTTTAAACGCTAAAAAGTGTTTATTATTATTATTCAAAGTGACAAATGAATCACGCAAAAGTAACAAGTATGACACAAAAATAATTGTAGGCATTACTGAAAATAATTTTATTCTAATTTTATTCAGAATATGTCCCTTAAAAGTGACAAAACTGCCCTTGTAGGGGGTCGAAAATTTATAATGTGTTTTTTTCACATACTTATTGGAAAAGTCCTTAGAAATCTTCAGAAATATTGCATAAATATTCAATGGTTTCTTAAATTAGTTAAAGACAGTTAAAGATAGTACTATCCTAGTGAAACCGTTACCATTTTTTTATTAAGAGTGGCTTAAAGGCTCAAAATCAGAAATCAGATTGTCTTTAAATTATTTTAAAAACTCAGAAATATTTCAACAATATTTCTGAAGTCATCCGAGGACTTTTCTAATGAGAAATTATGTGAAGAACTGTGAAAGAAGGTAAACAATCGTTCTAAGGGGGTTATATTTGATCATGCGTGACCAAAAATACCATTAAAAATTTTTAACCCCCTACAGATGGTAGTTTTTTTTTACTTCTAAGGGCATATTCTGAAACCATCATTTTATTGGAAAACTCATTGCTTTTACGTGAGTCATTTGTCAAAAAAAAAAAATTGTAACAAATTGCACAGTTATTTTTACACCAAATGAAAGAATATAGGAGGGTGAGAGAGCCAATCAAAAATCTATTATTATTTTTTCCATCCTATTCTATACTGTAACCATCAGCACTCTCTTCGAGATAGAACTTTGTCATTTGAAGAAGTTGAATTGCAAACTAAAAATAATCCTTTTAAAATATATCAGTTTTGAAACTGATAAAAGGAGATTTGAAATTGATATAATTAAAAAAACTGTTTTAATCATGTAAATTTTTTATTTTTAGTCCTTAATTATCATCGAAAATGATTAATAAGTTTAACAATTATTATTTTTTATGGAAAGTACTGCGTAGTACAAACATTGTAAGAGGCAAGGGTATAAAAATATATACTCTATTTTACTGAGTATTTTTATTTCTGGTCTCTCAACCGAATAGGAAGCTTATTTTTATGAGAAAATATGTAGCGTTCGCAATAAATGCAAAATGGAATAAAAAGAAGATTTGACCTGCATTTCAGGAAATGAAAATTTAGAAAACAACATTGATAAATTGAATTAAAATGATAATAATTAAATTGAAAAACCAGACGAGTAGGAGAAACTATGCTAGAGTAGGTCACAATCAATTTTAAAATGTTTTTTAGAATTCATAGTAAATTATTAAGAATAGTAATTATATACGATGTTTCTCAAAATCAGTTATTTTTTAAATTTATTTTTAATTTATTTTTATTTCACATTTTTTTCTTTTCATGTCTAGATAACATTCATTCCATTTGTGTTAAATATTGTGCCAAATACTGTCGTCAAATTTTTAAGAAAAATGTTTTTGGATATTGCAAGAAATTCAAATGACATACTTTTAAAAGTGGTCTGCTCTTGCATAGTTTTCCCTACTTTTCCACAATCAATAAAAAAGTCCACACCAGTAATTCTTGGCCAGATCGAGGTTTTGAGAAAATTAATTTCGAAATAAGTGAATACTTACCACCGAAAGTAGATCAACAGAAGTCTAATTTTCTCTTTTGGAAACTTTAAAATTTTTTAAAACCAATCAGGAAATTAAGATCCTTGAATCCAGTCAGCAAGTTCACGAAAGCCAATTGATTAGAGGAAGCTCGTTTTACTTTCCTCTTTTTATTTTCTTCGTTAAGGGATTTATTTCAGAAAGAATGTTTTAAAACTTTCAGGAAGATTGCATTAAAATTCTTCAACTTCTATTATTTATTTTCAATTCTGATAATTACTTGAAGGAAAGTAAAATTCTTTCAAAACCTTACTGAAATAAAGAAAAAAAGCAGCAAATCTATTGAACACATAATTTTCTTTAATTAAAAATTGTAAGGCTTCTTCCTCTTCACTTTCAAATTATTTAATTAGTATTTTATTATTTTATTATTCATTTAAATTATCTAGTTTTTTTAATATTGGGAAATAATTTTGTTCTTAACATTTTGCAGATTTTGCTACCACGCTATCATTTATGTCTACTTTTTCACTCCTTTCAACAGATGATAAAAATAAAATTATTTACAAGAACTTAGAATATCTTAATTTACGAAGTGTGTACATGTTTTTCAGAATTTTGAAAAATTTCAAGTGAATCAAAAATAAATTTCCTAAGATTCCTGGGAAAATTTCAAATTATTTTTTATTTAAAAAATTCAATTTTATCAGAAAATTGAAAGATTTAAAAAATTTTATAGGATTTCCAAAATGCATCATTTTTTAATTTTGCAAGATCAATAAATTATATAAAAAATTCTAGTAAGTTAAAGAGATATTAAGAAGTTTTGAAAAGATTAAAAAATCAATTTAAACTTGAAAAGATTAAAAAAATTTCCAACAAAATGTAGATTTTTGAAGATTTTGAACAAAAAGTTTAGAAGCCTTTTAGGAATTTTGAGAGGTTTCAAGGGAATAAAGAATTTTTCTTAAGATTCATGGGAAAATTTCAAACTATCTTTTATTCTCAAAAATGAATTCTAAGAAAAAATTTAAAATGATTTCGAAACACTTAGAATGATTTCCTCAAATTTCAAAAAAGAATGTAAAACATTTTAAAGTAAAATTTTGCAATTTTGCAAGATTACCAAATTTTGGAAAAAATTACGAGTAAGTTCAAGTGTTATTTAGAAGGTTTCAAAAAATTCAAAAATAACTCAAAACTTGTAAAGATTAAAACAACAGTTTTCAAAAATGTAGATGGTTGAATATTTTGAGAAAAGGTTGAAAAAAATTTCTATTTTAAAAAATTCGTTTCATTTTGAAAGATATTTTAGAATTTTAGAAGTTTTGGAGAGATTACAAAAATATTTTAAAACTTGAAAAGATTTTCAAAAATGTATCAAACATTTTTAAATTTCTTTCAAACTTCTAAGTGTCCTAGGAAACTTTATTTAAAATTTTCCAAATTCTTTGTCCACACATTTGAAATATTCAAAAGTATTTTTGAATTTTCTCAAGAATCTTAGGAAAATTATCGTATTTAGACCAATTCCATTTTATATCAAGCTTAGGGTGTCAGGTTGATTTTGATTTTGTACCTTGGTGAAAATAAAGGTACACGTATTTTACGGTTTGATCAGAAATTTTTTTTTTATTTGTTACAATAATTTGAGAATTATATGCAAATTCTCGAAAATGGACATATTTTTTTTCAAAATGCAGTATTTTCTGAACGAGCGTAGGTATTCAGGATTTTCTTTTCTCATTCAACGTGGGAATTTTTGCTCTTTTAATTGATTAGAATAAAATAAAAATTTTTAAACGACAAATTGTCGGCTGTTTTTTCTAAAATTCTTGAAAGTTGATTTTATCATTAATCCGACTTTAAAAATTTTTTATAAATATATGGTAATATGTACTACATATCTTGCAAGTTTCTATTTTGGTAAACCACTGCTTCACATTGAAAAAAATTATTTATGAAAAATCGAGTTTTTGAGTGTTATTCGGAAACAACGAAAGGTACAACAAAATTTTTACATAAAAGTAGGGAATCCTATCAGTTTTATGCGGCCTGAATCATTTTTGTGGTGGGGAATTTTTTTCTAAATTTAATTTTAGATTTTTTTTCTTAAACAATTTAAGATATCCCAAAAGCCTATAAGAGGCATTTTTTGTAGAACTTTTCTAGAAGTGTAAATTTTTATCTGAAAACTTTTTCGTACCTTTCGTTGTTTCCGATAAAAATGCTAAAATTTGATTTTTCAAAACAAATATTCGTTCAGTTTGAAGCAGTGGTTTAACAAGAATGAACTATATATCAAATACCAAATAATTCTGACACCATGATCTAAACTTTTCTTGAAATTTTGCCTGATTTCAAATATCTTTATGTAACTTTAAAAAGAAATTATTTATGCTTATTTCATTGTTCACACATTACAGAATCTAATTTTTGCTCAAATTTAGATGTTCAAAATTTTTTAATAAATACATATTTACTCGAAATTTTTTTTTGCATTAAAAATTATTTTTCGCCTCAAATAAAAAAAACTACCACAAGCTTAGCGCGCGATTGATGATGGTAGTATTCTTAAAAAGGCAAACATGTAGCTGATGCAGAAAAGCCAAAAAAAGTCTTCTTCACTAAGGTGGGCACTGGGCATAGAATGACTGTATGAATTCAATCAAAACCAGTACCCGCGGCTACATGCGACTTTTTCAGAATTACTAGCATTTGCTTGTACGTTTGACTAGGGGAGAGGAAAACTGCAGAAAACCATATCCCGAGTTCAGCCAATCTTCCGACTGTCGTCATTCTTTTTGTAATTCCTTGTAAGAAAATCCTATAAAGGAAGATATAACGGTTATTTTCAACATCATCTTTCATCCTATTTTTCTAGAAAATCGAAGATAATTTTTATTAACAATTTTCCGTTATTGGTTTTCAGTGACGTAGCGGTTTCGTCCAGCGTTCGAGAATGGTTACGTTCACCATCTTTCGATGCACGACAATGGGAAGATGAAGAATTACTATTGATGCTACAGACGATGTTTGTAGAGCTGGAGATACTTCAAAAATTCAATATCTCATTAACGACTTTGCGGAATTTTCTGTATGAAGTTTACAACAATTACAACGAGGTGCCCTTCCACAACTTCAGGCATTGCTTTTGCGTCGCACAGATGGTAAGTTCAACTTCTGAATAAGTCCTCAAGCGCTTTTTTACTTGAGTTCTTTTTAAATTCAACCATTTCGGTATCAGCTTCCATTTCGCTCTCAAGATTCACTTTACTCTTACAATAGTTCTTTACGACCTGTAAAATCTTTTATTTCCCATCCAGCAGGTCGCGGATGAAAAGTTTCTGAAGAAAAATTATAGCAAAAAAGGGTTATTGCGAGTATTTTTAATAATGGTGCAATTTCCGAGACAAGTTCACCTTGGATTTTAAATTATTTAATATTTGCAAATTTGTGTTATCTTATCATCTAAATCCTTTATTATCTTTTCACGAGTAGAGGAATGAGGAAATAGTTTGAAGTTTGTCAAGACTGGTTAAGTTTGAGTAGGAAAACTTGTAAAATTAAGGAAAAACTTTAGGTAAGAAATTCTGCGAAGCTTTTAGCATGATTTCTACTTGGTATTTTATTGTCAGATTTCAGTAGTTCTAGGATGAAAAGTTTCTCAAAAAAAATTATAGCAGAAAATGGTTATTGCGAGTATTTTTAATAATGATGAAATTTCCGAGACAAGTTCACCTTGGATTTTAAAGTATTTAATATTTGCAAATTTGTATTGCCTTATCTTCTAAATCCTTTATTATCTTTTCACGTTAAGTTTGAGTAGGAAAACTTGTAAAATTAAGGACAAACTTTAGATAAGGAATTCTGCAAAGCTTTTAGCATGCTTTCTACTTGGTACTTCATTGTCACATTTTAGTAGTTCTAGAATTTGTTTAATAATATCTTGACATCATTCTCTACTCTTTGTTAAATTAACTGAATTTAGCTGGAGGATAAAAAAATGTCAATTCTTCTTTAAATAAATTGAGTTATAAGCAGACTCAAGTCGCGAGATTAAGGTTTAGAAATAATGCTATAAAATTCAGAAACATCCTCAGGATGTCTACCCGATGATTTAAAATTCCCGGTCATTTCCCTGCTTTCTCCCGGTCAATTTAAAAGAGTTTAAACGATTCAAATGATTTCTAATGTTTTTGAAACATTTCAGGAGATTTGTAAAAAGATTTTTAATAGTTCTGATTTTGGAATGGGGAGGTTTGGATGAGAATTATAATTCTGAATTGGAACAGCAATTAATTTTTGATCATACGGATTACAATTATGATTCGGAACAGAAAATTTGGTAAAAGAAGTCTAAATTATAATTCTTTACGGGAATTCATTGTTCCAAAGTTAAAATTGTAATTCTTCAAGTAAATTTCCTGTTCTGAAGTGAACCTAAAATGAAAATTATAATTCTCTGCGGAAATTCCAAGTTCTATCTGAGAATTATAAATCTTTTAGTAAATTCCCTGTCCCAAAGTCAAAATTATAATCCTTCACGGAAATTGGCTATCCCAAAATCAAAATTATAATTCTTTACAGGAATTCCCTACACAAATTGCACAATTATATTTCCTTACTAAAATTCCCTGTCCCAAACTCAAAATTATAATTCTTTACTTTAATTCGCTGTCCCAAACTCAAAATTATAACTCTTCACGGAAATTCCCTATCCCAATCTCAAATTTATAGATCTGTACTGACATTCTTTATCGCAACTCAGAATTATAATTCTTTTACAAAATTCTCTGTTCCAAGTGAGGATAATTGTAATTCTTTACGTGAATTTTTAGCAGTTTTATGTAAAATTCATGCTAAAGACGATATTTTTTGGAACTTTTTCAACATGAATTATTTTAATTCGATAAGGGACAACTTTCCAAGTAGTTTCTAACTAATTTTGAATCGCTTAAGCAACCATTATTTGTTTAAACATTTTTTTTGCCTGTTAATCGTGAAAAGTAATTATTCTTCGCAATAAACTAAGACACTATTTTTCATTTAACATTTTTGCTAATTTTTTAAACAATTTTTTGCCTGTAAATTGCAAAAAGTTATTATTTTCTAGAATTAATGATACAATTAATGAATTTTGAGAGAAAACTATTTTTTTAATGATATTTGGCAATTATTTAAACAATTATCATTGCGTAATACAATTTTTATCTGTAAATCTTGAAAAGTTACTACTCTTTCGAATTAATAACTATGTTGCTTATCATTCAGTATTTCTAATCATTTCCACTCATTTCCTGTAACTTCTCCTACTACCTTCTCTTTCCTCCTACTTCCTCTCCCGTAACTTCACCTACTACTCCTTCCCTCACTTTCCCTAATTTCCGTCCCCTCTCTTCCCTTACTTTCCGTCCCTTACTTTCCGCCCCTTTATTTCCTCTTATTTCCCCTACTTTTACTCAAATATTTCCACTCACTTCCCCCACTTCCCCACCCTCATGTCCCCTCACTTCCCATACTCTCCTCTTCTCCTTTCGCCACACTTCGTCCGCCACCCCTACTT